>JAKCPI010003261.1:0-104081 GCA_023213315.1 Euborellia annulipes
TAAATTGTGAATCCAAAATAAAAAAAAAAAATATTTTATAATAAAACACTTGAAATATATATAGGCCTATAGGCCTAATTAGAATTTTTTTTTAAATAAAAGAAATCACGTATGCTGGGACGATTGAATTAAGGTTATGGAGAAAAATATTTTGTCGTGGAAAGCAGTCGCTGGTTGTTTTTTCTCCATAACCTTAGAATTTTTTTTTTGTCTTCGGCATCTTAGGCCATTTATAGTTTAAACGATAATTATAACTTATTAAATTATAAATATATATCGGGTTATAGGCATATTTATTTATAGTCTACCATTTAGTCTCCAAATTATTTAAATTAGACTGCCTGGAGCCCGAACCCACCTCCCCTTGGTTTTTAGTTTATCAATAATTGAATAATGACAATATTAATTACTACAACGAGCGCTCACTGAACGTACCAAATATGATAATTTCTTGAGAGAACATCTACGTTTTATTTATGGCAAGGAGTAATTAATCGAAAATCAGCTGGGGATTTTTGGTTGCCTACCTTCCAGTAAGTAAATGCAGCGAGGGCAGACATTAACTCTTTAAAATGAAAATTAAAAAAAATATATCTATATTCTTTTTTTTAACATTCTGCATATCAATGAATTGATGAAGTATTGTTTAAAACTAAAAAAAAATATTTATCTCATGTCAGATGAGGTAGCCAAATGTTGAAACAATGTTCATTAGAGAATGGAATTCTTGTAGCTAATTTAAAAGAGAGATAAAGAGAGAGAGATGATCCATCATTAGAATCATGACTGAAGAAACGTTAATGAAAAGAAAAGTCGTGAATCAAATCTATTAACAAAAGTGAAGCGAAATAAATAGAAGTAGAAGGAGGAGTCGAAGAGATAAAGGGAATTAACTCAAACTTGTCAATTGATCTGATCACAAAAGAGAAGGAAAGGATTAATTTAAGACGAATCATTTTTTTGCAATCGGAGTTTGGAAGGTTTTTTTTTTTCTGAGAGACAAACTACCTACTTATCAGATGCTCTCTATAAGAAAAGATCTCTTTCTTATTAGATTGTCAGATAGATATTATCTTTGACCTATCTTATATCTTTTTCTAATTGGCCGTCCTTGGGCTTTGATGTTTTTTTTTTTTTTTATAATAATACGATATTATGAATAGATTTAAGGGAACCCTGTCGCTTATGCTTTCGCAACTCTCTCTTTTGTATCACATTTTTATATGGGAATCAAATATTCTAGGATGAGATAAAAAAATAAAGTGTATAGAAAAATAAAACGCAATCTCAAAAAAATATGTTTATTTTTTAGATTCTTCTTTTTTCTTGTGATTTGCAGCGTGCAAGCTTCGAAACCGGTATGATTGGAACCCCGATCCTATATAAAACTCATGGAGCACAACATTTTTGAAATTAATTGATTGAGGTTACTCACAAGAAAAATTTTGAACAGTATCGGTTGTATTATAAACACTGTAAGAAGAGGCAGCTAGGAAATTAGCATCAAGGGAATGAAACTGGAAACAGTTTCGGCTTCAATTGGATAATAAGCTACTACTTCAAAAATTTCTAAAAATGACCAGAAGATGGCGGTATACAATTAAGCCGAAACTGTCTCCAATGCTGGGTGTTTCTTAGATAAACGCTCCTACTATGTTTATTTATAATTGGCCCTCGGGTTTGGTGTAGTGACTAGCGTGCTGGCCTTTTATACCAAGGGTCGCAGGTTCGCATGTTCCATGTGACGAAAATTTATTTAAATTGAATTGGCTACCATTCAATTTAAATAAATAGGGACGGGGTCTTTTACTTAGGTAGGCAACATTAAGTAATAGTAGGTAAGATTTTGATAGGGCAGGTTCAGCCAAATAAAAAGGCTTTATATGCTTCTCAACTCCGGAGACGTTTCGAGATATTTTTAATGTTTTAATTTTCGATACGGACTGATGATGAGACATTAAAAATATCTCGAAACGTCTCCGGAGTCGAGAAGCATATAAAGGCTTTTTATTTGTCTGAACCTGCCCTATCAAAATCTAATACTTTCACAGCCACCAAATCTCATTTAACAGTAGGTAAGATTTGTGTAGTGAATTCTTCAGAATTTGTGTAGCTAATCTTTAAGAAAAAGATTAGGAAAGCAGCCAAAGAAAAATTAAATAAAGGACTATTTATTTTGAATTTATGTTTTTTTTTTCGTTCCTCCTCTCAGAATCTTTTTTTTTTTTAGGTTTTCACTAGAAAAAATTATTCAATAGTATTTTTGTGTAATAAATGAGATTACTAGTGGCTATTTGATGAGGAAAGTTGATTAAGTAGACTTTCGAATTCAGAGGTCAAAGGCTACTCGAATTCAATTTCAGCTTACCGGAAAAAAAATCAACCTTATGACTAATGGATTCTCATGGGAATAAAAATATAACATTTGATTTAATTATCTTACCTGATCTTTTCAAAAAGGAATTCATTTTAGACAAAAATAAAAAGTTTACCTTGTTCGGTGCAGCAGCCTAGCAAGGTGACCACATTTGGATGGGCTCCCAACTGTTGGAGTATAGCCAACTCCCTCAGGAGGTCATCCCTCTCCCTTGCACTCGCATTCTCCTTGACGGATTTGACGGCAACCAAACGGGTCAGGCCCTCGTGACCTGAGAGGTCATCCGCCTCCGCCTTCACCACCTGATATACACATAAAACTATTAATAATTTTAATTTCTATTGAAATTTTTTTCTATTTAGATTGTAATGAAACTCTTTCAGCCCAAGGATTTATAAATAGTTCAGTTTATTTCTATATCATTTAGGCTTATTTAATTTATTTTTCTTTTAATTTATGCCACGCCTTGAGCCAGTAAGGTTAAAGTGTATTTCTAATTCTCATAGATAATCAAATTGTTGCTTTCTATTACCTATACATGTATATGTAACAACAGGTTGGGGAAAAAGTAATCCATTATTTTTTCGGTAGAATACTGTAGTGATCGATATCTCGTAAAGTATCGAACAGACAATTAGATTTATGCTCGTTGTAAAGGTGACATTTCGCACTAAAAAAATTATTTTGCTGTTTTTTGTTTGGTCCATTCAGTTGTGAGTTGCAGGGTGTTAAATATGGAAGTCAACTAAGAAATAATTTGGTACTTTTTACTGTTTTTCTTTGATAAAGGCGAAAATACAAGCCAGGCGGCTGAAATTGTGAATGGTATTTATGGTCCCGATTCTGTAACAGCTAATTACGTGCAATTTTGGTTTCGACAATTACGTTCCGGCATTTTTGATGTTAAAGGTCCACAGGCAGGCCCGTCGTCGAAAATTTCGATAAAATCACTGAAATGATGGAAGTTAACCGGAATGTTAGTAGTCCTAGCATCCACCAGGAGCTAAACATCGACCATAAAACAGTTTTAAACGATTTACACAAAGCTGGATTTAAAAAGAAGTTTGGATGCCACGCCAATTAACACCAAAAAACATGAGAAGGATCGAATTTCAATCTGCGAAGCCTTGGGCCAAACGGAATGAAATCGATCCATTTCTTAAACGGATGGTGAATGGGTCACAAACGATGCGAAAACGATCGTAATCAATGCGCGGTGAAGCAGCTTAAACTATGGCCAAACCAGGACTAACAGCCAGGAAGGTTCCGCTGTTTTTCTTCAACAAGGACCCAGACTTCTATGAGAGAGGCGTTATGAAGCTATCTATAACATGGCAACAAATTATAGGACAAAACGGTGCATACTTGACCCAAATCGGACAATCCGAAACATGTTAAAAAATAAGGTCTTAAAGTTCATGTAAAAATAACGGATTTCTTTTTCCCCAACCTGAAATAAGCTTTTGATTAAAATAGGCCAAAAAGTACTTTACTGAAGTACTTTTTCAGTTTTTTCCGATTTTCATAAAATTGGCTTTAACGATTTTGATTAAACAAAATCAAGTATTTTTTATATGCCCTTTAAAAAGATTTTCAGTAAAATTTTTCGTGAAAATTGTTTGAAGTGCACTTTACTGATGTATTTCAGATTTTCAAATTCATTTTCTGGCTTTTCCTTTCATAGAGCCAATGTTAAATCCCTATGGGGATTTGCATTCGATCCCTTTGGAACTTTTTACACATTTAAAATTTTTTTTTTTAATTCTTAAGAAATTTTGTATTTAATTAGGATTCTCTGCTGCTTACTAGAATGTAGGAATTTTTGATTACATTCACTAGGGTTCGTCTAGAGAGTATCACGATTATACCTAGAAATTAATAACTCAGCATGCCTAGAGGAATACTTGAGAATATGAAAAATCGATTAGTGAGTTGCTTCGTTAAGTTATCTACCTTCCTTCCACTAATTTATGCAACCCATGTTATAGTGAACATCAGAATCTATTGATAATTTAAAGTTTTACACGAAAAAATTCAATTTAAATATTGGGATCTATGGGAGAGGCGTGGCTTCACCTGGTGGCAAAAAATGAACTAGCGATTGTAGGATTGAATGGCTGAGCTGATACGCAAGTACTCGTGTTTTATGAGACAAAAAGTTTAATTAAAAATAAAAAATGGGTGTGACGGTACAGGAAATTTTTAGGTTTTCTTCTGCCACACTTACTAATAGAAATTTTATTTGTGGAGATAATATTATTGATCCTGGTCATGTTTTAAAGTGAGTAATAGTAATGACAGTTTCAATAACAGACCAAATTCTTGCTTTCTGTTTACAAACAACAAGTTTACGAGAAGAATTTCATGAAATAAATGATCAAATTTCATAATAATAATAACAATTGGGATGGATGCTCGTATAAGGCTGGATTAGGAAGTACCTGCAAGCACATTTGGGGCTGTACTTTATTCTGTAACCGCTATTTATGATATCTGATATGATGTTAGCCAAAAAGTGTTTGAAATATTTTATTGTAATAATAAATACAAGATAATTAAATGATAAATTAACTAAAAAATCAATACCGGTAATTAAATATAAAATTATTAATTTTTTTTTTTGTACTTACAAAAATAATTTAGAAGATTTAAAAAATATCACGTGAATGTGTTTGGAGTGCACCACATAAATCAGCTCTTAAAAAATACGATATGAGAGGCCTTTGCTCGAGCACAATTGTTTTGGAGAAAAACAAGAAAAAGATAGAGGCAAAAATTAAAAAGAAGGCTTCTAAATCTGATAGATTGATTATTCTACAATAAAATTATTTATAATTTTCACTATACTGTCTTTTTTTTGGAAAAGAATGAAATCGAACTGTTTCATGCTTAGATGCATGACTTTTACACCCATAAACACAAAGTAGATTCACATTGCTTTTATTTTTATAAGGAGAAAATTTCATATTTGTGAATATATTAGTGTATGTATGTATTATTTATTAATCTAACAATAATGTTTACTCGTGGGTTATAACTTTTTTTAAATAATACAATTATATCAGATGTTTAAATGTTCTTGTCCCTTATATCACGTTAAACATATGAAGGTTTATCCTACAATGGCTAGTTCGACTTTAAGCCACCAGGTAGGTATTGAAATGCTAAAGATCCCAATAGACCTATAATTTTTAAAAGCATCGTCGAAATAAGCATTGTATGGGTTTGAAAATTAATAATTCTAAATTAAGTTGGAAGTCTATCTATCAACTCTCTAGTGGTATTTATTTATTTTTTTCATGGAAATCGTGAGAATTATTTAAAAAAATGTAGATGATAATAATAATAATAATAATAAAGTATACTAAATTATGTTAAATTTAATTTCTCAGACGATTTTTTTTTACATCTGTTAATTAACATAAAAATAATTTAAAAAATAAACGAGGCATGAAGAGTTGAAGGGATTATAAATTTTCCTTTTTTTCAACATTACACTTTTGTTTATAAAATTATGTGAAAGAAAGAAAAATTGACATAGTGGTCTGAGGCCTCGAAAGAATAAAAAATTAAATAATCTTAATTAATAAAAATTCTTGAATGTAAAAATATTTAAAATATCTATAATGAAAAAATTTTTTCTTTACTTTGTGTTTCTAAGGTCAATGATGTAATAAAATAAACTTCATCACATAATCGAACTGGATTGAATCTCATTGTTGCATAGATTAAGCCTAAACAAAATTGAAATTGGGACATTTGAAAGAAGTGATGCACTAAATATAGCTTTTTATTTATTTATTTAAGAATATGAGGACGAGAATTATTAAATACAGTACAGTATTCATGATCTTTTTTGTCTATACTATAATTCGTTTCTTCAAGGAATGGAATTTTATAAAATTAATTTGATAATAGATCTAAGCAAAATAAGAAGTGTCATACTTTCAAATTAAGTTTAGGCCTATGTAGACTATTAAATTCATAATTTTATCAACAGAAACAGGGTCTAGACAGAAATTTTTCAGGAGTGTGGATTATTTTCACACTTCCCAAACGGACTGCTTCAAGCCGAAACGTCTTATTCTGGGAGTTTTATTGAACCTACATCATTCCAATTTGGCTGATATCTCCATTTCTCCATTATAATCATGTCAGAGCCACAACCTCAAAAAGCAAATATATTTTATAGTTAAATAATTTTTGAGTTCTATATAGGGCTATTTTAATAAGATATTAGTATTTAATATACCTCGATTCGGACTTAACTATCTATGTACACATTTTAAATTTTCTATTCAGGTTTTTGGATTTTTTTTTTTGCATCAAGGAACTTGATACATTTAAAAAGTCTGTATGTTGTATAAGGCCAAGCGCCCCATGGCCTCCAGGAAAAGAACCCAGGATCTCCAGCAGTTAGGTTATGTTGTAGTTAAATTTAACAAGACTGTATGTTTTTTGTTGGTGGAGCCAAGCAAAAACTAATCCCACTGCTCTAAGAACTTGGCTGCTTACAGTTTCTGTTGATAAAATTATGAATTTAGAATTGTGTTAGAGCAGTCCTACTGGTTTAAATAGCATCGGATAAGTGAGAAATTTGTATTTAAGATTTCTCTTTGTTAGTAAAGTGATCGGTAAACATGCATATAAGGGGAAGAGTGAGGTTTTGTTGGTGTAGGTCGAGGGTAGCTTGGTGCAATTGGTAGCACACCGATGCCCCGGAAAGGCTGGAGATCCTGGGTTCTATTCCCGGGGACCATGGGGCGCTTGGCCTCACCAACAAAAAACATACAGTCTTGTTAAATAAATTTTATACCTTCTAACCGCGTTTAAAAATTTAACACTGTACACTATATTTCCCTTATATATTTTTTTTTTTTTCGGAAAGGTTTAGGGTTTGAATTACCATATCCCCCCTCTACCTAGGACTCTGTTCAGAAGGGGTATGAAAATGCATATTTTGTCTAAGATTTTCTAATAAATGAGACAAAATAAAAAAAGAAAAAGAAAATCTCCCTCTATTGCAAAAAGATAGAAGAAATAGAAATCTCGCATAGATTGAAAGGGATTAGCTTCTTGTTTATTCCATTAAACAAATCCCTTTCTATTTGTTGGCCTTCTTCAAACTTTGACACATTCTATTTTTCTCAATTACAATTGAACGTATTGATTGAATCATTCAAAGAGGCAAGCAACCAATTATTTTTTATTTACCTACTGACCTCTGACAGGTTTAACATAAAAAAAAAGAAAAGATTAGGAAATTTATTGAAAATCACGAGATGGGATACGTACCTATATCCAAAAAAAAATTTCGAAACAATAGAGGAGATAACATGAATGCATCGTTATTAAAAATCAATCTAACTTAAAATTTCTATTTTGTAATCGCAAATAGCAAAAGGTGTTTTTGTTATTTCTCAATATTTCAATTCTTTTTAAATTTTAAAATATCTAGTTAACCGGTTCTTTTATTATTACTATTATTAATGTAAATACTCTAGGAAGATTTTGATTTTTGCCTTGGCTTTCACGTCAGAAAACAGAGAATACATTTCTTTTTAGTAGATAAAAAGGAAGACCGAATTATTTTAATTTCGGGGGCTAAACGTGACCCATACTGAAGGAGACAGCGCTAAGAATTTTGTCCTGAAGATGGTGACGTTTAGTCCCCGAAACGTCGACAAGGGAAATTAAAATAATTCTGGCCGAAAACAAGTCTTTCTTTTAATTTCATCTTCTATCTGTCTCCTCCAAATTGTTTTTTTTTTTTTTTTTTTTTCGGTAGTCAAAATTAAATGGAGAGGAAGGAAGGAAGGTCGTAGTAAAATTAAAAGATAAAATGATAAAAAAAATAAGACTTCTGTCGGCCCAAAATTTTGTTAATATTTTGTTTGATATTATTTTTTAGGCAAAATTTTTTTTTTTTTTTTTTTTTTTGAAAAAAAAACATTCACACTTTTTTCTCATTCACACTCACACTCACACACATTCACACTGTCTTTTCGGCAGCTCAGGCCTTATAAGACATTTACGATAACCGTTATTTATGAATTTATATATATTAGGGTCCAGGCATTTTTATTTAAGCCATCTGGTATCCAGATGGCTTAAATAAAATCATCGGACTGCCTGGGGTCCGAACCCGCGACGTTTGGTATATGAGGTTAGCACGCTAACCTCTACACCACGCCCCGTGGGCAGGCAAAATAAAAAATAAAAAGTAAAAAATTAAAATTTAAGATAATCATTAAAATTTTGAAGTTTCCTCCATCTTTTTTTTTTAAGATCTTAGCGTGATGTGGCCTATATCAAAATTTTGAAAATATCTTGACATATTATGAAATTAGTTATTTTTGCAATTAATTATGATCTTTCAAGACGAAGCAAAAATTTATTCCACTCACAAAATAACAAAATTTTCTAAAAAATGTTTTTCTAAGCAGAAAGAAGATTACTGGCATCTTAAAATAGTTGATTTCAGCTGCAAGAGCCATATCCATCCCCAAAAAGCTGGAATAATTGATACTACAATATTACTATTATGAATATTTTAAGGTTAATCTTAACCCCTTTTAAATATAAAAACTCCTAATATGTAAATAGGAAAAGAAATTTAATTAAAAAAAAAAAGAAAAAACTTTTTCTTATTACCTGTCCAAAATTGCCCTGTCCTAAGACCGTCTGCAACCTGAGTTTATTCCTCGGGAACTCCCATTTAGTCGCCCGGACTGCCTGAAGCGTCACTGGCAATTTCTCCTGCTCCCAATTCTGCATTCAAAAAACAGAGAGTAAAAAAATAACCGATCAGATCAACATTTCACTCTCTTATAATCTAAAGGTTAAATCAAATAACACCGTTTGTTCATTTTTTTTATATAATAAATTATCGGGTTCAAGTAACACTCAAGTTATTATTAGCTCTCTCTCTCCTATTCCTTATATTTAGGAATGTAAGTAAATATAATACATGAAAAAAAAAAAAATTAACCCAATTCCTATCAAAGAAAGTGAAATTTTAGAAAATGTTCTCTTCAGAAGGAGAAAAAATTTATTACATTCTAAGGTTAAAAACTTTAACACCTTTAATAATTTAACCTTTTGAAGAAAAAAAAGATTTTTTATAATGATAAAAAAAAAAAGAATAAAATTAGATTCAGCTGCATAACTAAAAAGAAGAGAGTATTTAAATTTATACAGCAAGATAATATTAACATATTTAAATGAGAGAGAATAAATTCATTATAAAAAAAAAACTTTGCTCTCTTAGAGTAGGTAGCCTAGATAAAAATTTTAATTCTCTTTTTATTAAGTTGAATTTCTTTATTAAATAAGATAATAATTAGAAAGGGAATCCCTATTGCTGATTTGAAAAATAGGACGAACGTGAAGATGTCATTGAAGGCGGGTTTATTTTCTTAGAGAAAGGAATTCGTGATTTGACCAAATATGGGCAGCTTTTTATTTTGAAAAAAAAAACATTCCAAGGGTGTACGAATTACTTACAAGCTGGGGTTGAACCCTGGGTAACATTTGTCCCCCGGAGACCATCGCACAAGGTAGGGTTGCAGCATCCGCTGGTCTGGAGCTTACATCTGAATAAGAATCAGAATCATCCAGCAGCTGGAAAAGAAAAGAAAATCTTTTCATCCTTTCTTATTATTACCAACAGATAGATTAATTACTAATATATTTATATAAAAAATTATTATGCAGTTAATTATTTTAAAAAAATGTTATTGTTTAAGTCAACGTTTCGATTCCGAGTCGTGACCTTATTCAGGACTAGAGCATGCTTTCTGTGTTTGATGATGTGTGTACTATTTAAGTAGAAAAATAAAAGAATTTTTTTCCATAAGCACATGAAAAGTGAATAGTATAACACAATTCTTAAAAAAATACTAAAATACTGTATAAACAAAAAAATTTAAATAATCATTTCCAACTTAATTTTGAAAATTAAAAATTACCTTTTTTCGTTTTTTGATCACATGCCGAAGAAGCAGAGCCAGAGCAACAATTAAGGGAATAACTCCCAAAGCAGCTAGGAGATAAGTAGAGAGAGCCCATGGCTGAGTTGCAGTCACCACAGCTATGCCCACGGGATAATTTTCTTGAATGCGTGGGGGAGTCGTTGATGTCGAACGGATTCGATTCGGACGTCGTGATGTCGTTGTAGATGCTGTGTTGTTGTTGTTGTGGTTGAAGATTTTACTTGTACTATATATGAAATGGTTTCATTTTCGCTTTTCACATCTATAATTGGAGTTGTCACGTCCTCTTCATCTTCTTCTCTCTCATTTTGGACCTCTTTCTCTGTGCTTAGCCTGTCCCGCGTTGAAGTCTCTTCTTGATTAATCGGTGTGAATGTCCAGAGCGGCCCGGTCGTCTCATCATTATGAATTGATAATGGATTAGCACGCGGAGATTCATCGTAGTTGGGCGGAGATTCGGAATTGATTTCCGTATTATTAATTTCAAATTCAGTAATGTTAATTTCGGGAGAGTATTCGAAACTAGTTTTGGTTGTTGATGCATCTATTTGCGGTTGTGTTGAGGTTGAAACTTTAGTCATTATCTGTTCGCCAATATTTTTATTAGTTTCTGTTGTGGTTACACGCTCGTTTTTAGATGTCAGGTTTTGTTTTAATTCGAGCGTGAAATTGTTATTGTCATAAAGATTGACTAAAGGAATGTAAAAGTCTTGAGAAGTAAGTACTGGTGGCACAGGAGTGAACCGACTGGACGCAACTTGCACAAAGCTAGCTTCTGTTGCCGGCAAGTCATCTACTTCAGTTGGGATTACTAAAGTTGATTCTTGGTATGGGGAGTCAGTTGTCCAAGACCCTTTAACAGACACTGACGTAACAATTGCTGTTGATAATATTTTCGTAGTTTGGGATTCTTCACTTTTTACAGGGGCGCTTATTTGGGTAATTTTTGTTTCTTCATTTGAAATATTTTTCAAATCTTCTTCGGGTATAGGTTTTGGAATTATAACTCTACTTCTGTTTGAAGCTTTAGTAAATCGTTCATGATTTTTTTCTGTGGCAGCAAGAGGCCTAAATAATTCCGCCCTGGATCTAGGAAGTATTTTCGGATCTATTAATCTTCTAGATTGCAATGGAACAGATTTATATCGTATTACATTTGGCCGAATTAAAAAATCTGGTCTTTTAGTATTATTAATTTGAATTTCATCTTTTAACAAAGTATAATTTGAAATTTCAGATTCACTATTATTTAGAGAAATAGTATTATTTTGTTCTTCAATTTGTTCGGATGAATGATTTAAAGAATCTTTATTTATTGTGGTTGAATTTGAAGTTTCATTTTTAAAACTTTGGAAAGGAACAACATTATAGCGAATCACACTTGAACGAATAATTGGATCAGGTCTTTTGGTTTTAATATTTTGAATAAACTCCTTAGTTAAATTAGGTGTCTGTAATTCTATTTCACTTTTTAAACTTGGAGTTGTTATAAGTAATTTTAAAGTAGAATTTAAATCATTTGATGAATATAATTTGTTTTTCATTACTGATTCAATTTCTGTCCTGTCCCTAAAACGATTTATTCTTGTATTATTAGATATTCTATCTTTTAAATGGGAACTTCTAGGTGATGTATACATTTTATATTTAATTGTAGAACTAACTTCAGTTATGTTAGGAGGGGTTGATGATACATTTTGAGGAGTTTTTATGATAGATGGTAATGTTACATTGATGGATTCTTTGGTTGTTGTTGTTGTTGTTGTAATTTGTATGGTGGAAGATGAAGTTGTTGGTTCAGTCGTTTGTGTTGTTGGAGGAGTCTCTACATTAGAATGATGATTTTTTTGTTCTGAAGCCACAGAATCATGATCTTTTATTGATGTAGCATTAATTGTTGTTAAGACTCTTGTGTGATTTCTTCGGGTGATTTCTGCATAACTTAGACGCCCTCTAATTGTGGTTGGTAGAATTACCGTTGTAGTGCTAGTACTAGTGGTGATGGTGGTGGGTGTTGTGGGAGATTCAGTTGCGAGGGATGTTGATGATGATATTGCAACTCCATGAACACTAACACGAACTTTTTGAGGTTTATTTCCTTCAATTGTGGGTCGAGACACAGCAACGTCCATATCACCAAGGGATTCATCTTCAGGTGCACGAATCCCAACCTCTTGCCTACCACCTCTAACTGTTGTAACATCTAAATAATTAGTGCTTGAGGTAGCGGGTTGCTGCCTAGACAATTTCTTCCCAAAAGCAAGAAAAGGGAGTAAATCATCTTCAGGAAGATCTTTATCAAGAGGCCGAAAATAATTATATAACGTTTCTGACATTGTTAATGTGGAGGAAGTGCTGTTGTGATTTATTGAGGGCGCTGGGACTCGCCTCTTCCGGGAGGTCACCATTTCAACTAGATTACTGTCAGTTGTAATTGCAGATGGCGAGATAGTTGTCGAATTGGAGTTCATTCGCAATCCATCACGTGATTCGGCAAACGACATGCTCTCGGTGTTATCGTGATGGCGTCTAACATTACGACGGGATGCTGCGATCGTTCGGCGTCTGATAAGTGCAGCTTCAGCGCGTCTTGCCGCCGCCGCGCCATCTTGAATACCTAGAAAAAAAAATAAAGAAACAAGAAAAAATTAGAACATTTCGTAATTTCCTAACAATTATTATTTATTTTCAAAAGATAATTACATAACAACAAGCTCTATTTTCATAATTGAAAATTAATTTTCCTTAGAGATAGGGATTTTAATTATGGAGAGATAATGTAACGGAACGAATTGTATTCAATCATTCATTCCAGGTGAGATGTTTTAGCGTGGCGAAGAAGCCACGCGCCCAGTCCATTGTGAATGGGATTCCGGATTGCATCAACCAAGGATCGCATTGCCTACGGTTTTCTAAGAGTAAATTACTTTCGGTCACTTTGGAATTCAATACAATCATTGCGGAGATTTTGGAATTCAATACAATCATTGCGGAGATTAATCAAGCGTGAGATGCGCTATAAAAAGGAAAAGTGAAAGGATGGTCCATCCATCCCTAAAATAATTTAAAAGACGTGGAAATTCTATTAATAATATAAAATTTAAAATATTAATCTCCTGGGTTTTTTTTTTAAATTGTTTATTAAAAATAATACTACCTAAAAAATTCTATATACTGTATTCATCTTTATTTAAAGTAAACCTCTCAATTCATTTATCAATTATATCAAAGAAAAAACCATTTAGCCTCTTTTAATAAAGGAAAAGTCTGCGTTTTTTTTTTATTTTAAGTAAATATTCAATAACAAACCTAAAGAAATTTTCATTTTAGTTTGAAGAAGGATTCAAGAGCGGCATCATTTGGCACAGGCACTCGGCCGGATATCCTATTTCCGTTCAATTTCGTAACAACAATTTAAAGAACTGTACAATATGTACTTATGTACTCTCCTATATAGTAAATATATATTTAGCCTACTAAATAATAAAGCTTATTATAAAAACAGTGATGAAATAAGAATAGACAATGACCTGACCTTTGATTTATTTAAATTATGAATGAATTTAATATGGATTATATAATAAAATCTATCTACCAAAATTATTAAAAAATAAGTAACTTTTATTTAGTAAATTTAATTTAATAATAATAGGCTTCTTTAAAGAAAAGTTACTTAAGAGGAGCATTCAATTTTTTTAAAGACCATGTTGAAAATACAGTTTAAAAAATAAAGTGAGAATAGGCTATATATTATTGTTTATCCAAATGACAGGTTTTATTTTTTTTTTTACCAGTTAGTCAACCAATAAATATTTTCCTGGAGGGCACACTTTCCATTTGTTTCTTTCCCTGATACCATCAAAATTAGAATAATTGTGTGGTCTAGCATTCATTACAAATATTCTCCTCACGCAGCAATAGTGGCAAAGGGTCTTGTTACCTCACTGAGGCTCCTGGCGGCCATCGTTTATTTACAAAGATCTATTCAGACAATCATTTGTAAGATATAAATCACTTACACGATTAAATGCAAGAACAAAAGGTCCAGTGTTATGTCTAGACAAAAAATTATTAAATTGCAATTTTAAATAAATTTTAAGTCCTAATAAAAAAGACATTCCCCGCTTGTTCTGTTACATTGTTCTTTGTTAATTATCAATTTGACTCTAATTCTCTTTGTGGGGTAGATTTCATTTTCAATTTCAATAGATTGATTATAAAAAAATTTTTATAGTTATTAAAAAATTTCATAAGGAAATCATTTTATACATGATGATTTATTGATGTTAATGAAGAAAAGTATATAAAACTCAATCATGCTCTTTCAAATGATTAATGTATATAAACAAATTAAATAAATAAATCGTAATCTTTTCACCATCAATTAACAATCACAATCAGGATTTAAATCCTAGTCCTTGATTGTGTTGACTTGATAACAACTTAAAGCCAATCCATCAAAAATATTATGTGAGCTAATATAAAATTTTCTGCCCTATGTGACCTCTTTGCCTTTCTAATCGCTAAAGCAGAACAAGTGAAAAAATAAAAAATTAAGAAGAAAAAGAAGTCTTTCTCAATCTTGATTATAATTATTCAAAATTGAATGAATATATAGCCTTCTAAAAATAATTGAGTGTTGATTCCATTTTGTTATTAAAGCTGTGGGATTTTATTTTAATATTGAAAAGACAAGTCTCAATTATGCCTTGTATACCAAGGGTCGAGGGTTCGGATCCCAAGCAGTCTGATGATTTTATTTAAGCCATTTGGATACCAAATGGTGTGTAGTTTAAAATAATTAAAATATATCTGAGGATATACTATTGGTGTGAAAGGCTGATAAATATTTTTTTTTAACTATTATTTTTAGTTGTGATCTATATAGAAGTTAAGCAGACATAAAGCTCAGTTTTTCGAAATTTTCTCAAAACAAGACATTTTGAGTTGTGTCACTTTAGAAATACGTCTTACTCTTTCAATATGTTATATAAATTTATTCATTTGATTTCTTTTTAATTATAATATTAATAATATTTTTTTTTTTTTAATCTTAATTTATTTCTCTTTTGTTTATTTTTTCTAAATGCACCATCGCACAATTATGAAAGACAACATCGCCAAACGAGATGTTTATTAGAAAATAATTATAAGTTGGAGCGAGAGCGACTGATGCATGGAATATTGCAATATCAAAAATAATAATTATTATTATTTATAAAAATAGTTTTTCATTTAGGTTCCGGTTATGGAAATAAATATAAATTGCCTACAAGGTTTTTTTTTTTTAAGTATAAATAATTGATTCCAACTGATGTGAGTTTATGTCATCATTTCTATTAAATTTCAATGTTGCTTTTGGTAGTCAATACACCTTGTATCGATTGCTTTTAGTAACGAAATATTATTTACCATTTAGACCCCATCTCTAGGCCTATTTATAAATAAAAATTGTTATCGCATGAGACGGGATGCGAACCCTTGACCCACAGCACAAGATGCCTACCACTGTGCTATGGCCGGTCGTATATAACCCCGGATTTTTTACTCATTTTCAGCTTCCTCTAAAAACTTCACTCTCTTTCCATTTATTCAATTCGATTTCTTCTTATTTATTTATTTACTTTTTTTATAACAATTTTCTTCTTCCCATGATCAATTCTATTTTTTTAAACTTTCTCTTAAACCGGATAAAATATATATTCAATTGCAAAGACAAACAGTTTTATACAATATAAAATTCCCAGAGGCACCGCGAGAGAAAGAAAAAGTGACATTATGAGCGTTTAACCAGATCAAACAACGTTGACCCCCTCCCCCCTCGACGTATTGCCTTTCACATGCCTCCAATTGAAGAGAAGACAATGCAAACTCCCAACTTTTATTAAGGGATACAAAATTTATATAAGGAAATAGATCATTAGATTTATTGTTTTATTTATTATTATTTTTTTTTGCTTTTTATTTATTTCCATATGGAAAAAATACATAAATTTCTAATTTATGGTTAAATTATTTAAATATTATTTCCTATTATTTATTATTATTACGATTATAGTAATAAAATTAATATTTGATCTACCTATCTATAAATCTATGGGAAATTTTAATTCATTAAACTTCAATGATAACGAGGTTATAGGGTAGAAGAAAGAAAAATTTTATATACCAAAATAATTAGTTGTGATTTTACTATAAAAATATTTTTTTTTTTTGTTGTTTTCATTTATTTGGCATTTAGCCAGAAACAATAGGAAAATTTTACATATACACCTGTATATTATATGTGTATTTATCTGTAATATCCATCAAAAAACACAAATATTAAAAGAAGAAAATAAAAACTGTGATCTGATATGTAGTGATTAATTAGGAGAGGCCTACACCCATCAAAATCAACAATCTAGTGATTAATTAAAAAATCTATTATTTGGGTTGCCTAATTTAAAATTCACAGTAAATACGTATTATTTTCTAAAACTTATAAAATCTCGGGCCCCGAAGAAGATTTAAAAATAAAAAAAATTTTCAATCTGGAATAAAAAAAAAAAAAGTTATGGGATTTTATTCACATAATTTTTATTGTGGGCTGGCCTTAAAGAACGATTTAAAAATTTTTCATGGTGGCTGCCACTTTCATTCTCGATTTAATTACTGCAAACATAAATTGCTAGAGTGACAGGCCCAACCCATAGTAACGATAATCTTTGTAAAGAAGCTTTTTTTTATTATTATAAAATGGATAATGGGATTAAATCACTTTCCTGATTAAAGAAAAATGAATAATACTTTTTTTTTTTATTTTCACTTTCAATTAAAATATAGGCATTTATAACATAGAAAAAAAATATAATTAAGAAGATATATCATTATTTCCTTTGGTTTCGGATGAACGAACATGAGATCTTCCTTAATATCTTCCGCCGGTTGGCCAAGGTCGTCATCATTAATGATAATAAATTTGAAGAAGGTCTAATAAATTTCGATGCTTATGGAACAAAAGGATGTTTTCTGAAGAATGCGTTGGCTGCGAAGTGATCAAGGTTGCAGAAGACGAGCCAACCGCACCCACCTGAATCGAGCCACTCCTGCCTACCTACCTAGGCAAACTAGAGAGTGAAACTAGCTAAATCGATAAAACCCTTTTGCGAAGACAGTTATTGACTTTTACTAGAAGACTTCATTCAGATTATGTTTGGAGAAATAAAGCAGAAGAAGAAAACGAGAGGATTAAAATGAATGAATAAATAATAAAAAAAAAAAACTGCTTTGATAATTGCATTTTATATATCTTCCTACGTTAGGGGGGGGGGGGTTTATTTATATTTCAGAAATAAAATTAAGAATGCATTGATATAAAGTTGAATTCCATCGTTTATAAAATTATATTTTAAAATTTGAAGATAACAGCAGTGGCCAAGCGAGGGTTTGTTTAAAAAAAGAGGGATGCCAAAAAATAGTAAAGTATCATACTTATATAATATATAAGTATGATACTTTACTATTTTTTGGCATTTATATTATAAAGCCCTTAAACCGGTGTCCGATGTGTGAACCCACCAATCAGGCCTCAGGGATAGCGCTGATTGGCAAAATTCAGAGAGGGCGGAGTCGAAGAGGCAAATTCAAAATTTTTAACTACTAAACGAGACGCCCACCCGCCGGGGCCAAGTTGATTATGGTGCGGCGAAGCTGCGCCATAATCATAGCAAAATAATAAAAAAGGGGGTTGTGTATGTTATTTTTAAAAAAAACCCCTCACAAGGGGGAGGGGGCAAATAGTATAGGGATATAAGAATTTGGGGCTCCCCCAAATGTGATGCGAGTGGGAAAAATATAGCTGTAAAAAAAAGGGAAAATGTCGGGAGAAAATTCGACCTAAAAAGGAAAATGATCACGAGGGGAAAAATTTCGGGGGGGAAAATTTGGTCAAAAAACAAAAGTAGTGGAAAAAATTAGTTCGTTAAAAAAATTTTGGAAAATTTTGAGTCCCCAAAAAATTATCATTAAGACTTAAACATACTCGTTATTTGTCTGGTCAGGATTCTTATCAAACCTTTATCCAAATGGAAAAAAATCATCGGAGTATCAACCCTCGAATATACAAGGAATTAACAAGGGGCTAATATTTTTAAAATCATCAAAACTATCAGCAAAATCATGAACAAATAATGAAATGTGTACTTGGGGGAGGGGTGGGGGGGGGATTGGTGGGAGGCTTTCTAATTTAAAGTGATCTGTATGTCTAAATATATACAAATAAAATTTTTAAGTATTAATTTAAAATTTATATTAAAATTATATCTTACCCCCTTGTATCTCCATTGGTATGAGTAGAGTGTATGAGTGTTTTCAGCTTTATGTATTTAAAGTTTTATCAAGATTTTGTTTTAATTTTCATTTTTTGTTTTTGTCCTAATCATAAGTTATAATGGATAATTATGGGCAGGAGCAGTCAATAAAAAAGACTCTGTATGCTGGTTTTAATCTCGGAGACGTTTCAGTTCTTTTAATTTAAGAGCCATCCTCAGTCCTTAGATTAGATTTTATATAAAATTGCACAGAGTTGGTGGATGCAGTCATCCTCAGTATTCCACAAAGTTGGTGTATGAATTTTATATAAAACTTCTCTAAGGACTGAGGATGGCTCTTAAATTAAAAGAACTGAAACGTCTCCGAGATTAGAACCAGCATACAGAGTCTTTTTTATTGACTGCTCCTGCCCATACATCACAGTTACCACTTTGGAATAGATAAATTATAATGCTACACCAAAAGTAAAAAATAATACGCCACGTAAATAAAGAGGAATTATCATCCATTACATCCAATTAATGCACGCTCGGCACGGAGGACAAACCTTCTAACTAAGCTGGAAAAATTAAATTTCCTGATGGCTCTCTACTTTTTTCTTTGTTAAGAAAGAGATTAAAAAAGTAAATTGAGTATGAAACTACCGCTACAGGATGTAAAAGAAGTTTTTTTCGCTCCCAAGAGAGGTATGAGCAAATGAAACTAGCAGTGACGTATGTTGACGTTGAAATTATCGTAACTAGATGGCTAGCTGGTTCAGAAAAAAATAGATAGGTAAAAAAATCAATGCGTTTGATAAAGAGCTTCCATTGACGCCTCGTCATTGCAACAAAGAGATACTTATCTCTTGAATTGACAATACCCTAAAATGTCAGAGTTAATTAAATGCAAATTTCCTGGTGGCTCTCTACCTTTTTCTTTGTCAAGAAGGAAATTTAAAAAGAATAATTTTATTAAGTTAGGGTTGAAATTTTTTTTACCTGGGCGGATTTCTTAATAATAATATATTCCACCAAAATACAGGAAATAGATACAAATCCAGATTCAAAATGATTCTACACCTTAATCGTGTATCGAAAAAGTATCAGAGAGCCTGTCAGCTCCTCTCCTAATCCAGCCATGAAATGTGAATTTAGAAATCGGCTTTTATTAAATTAACTTCCTCCTTGGATGTTGGGAAATTAATTAGGAACCAATCGACAGTATCAAAACTGGTCCAAAGATAAAGAAGAAATGTCTGTCACAGAGTTCGTGAACCTAATGACGTGAAAGAGAAAATGGAGGTCCACTAAATTAATACACTATATTTGAGATACAAAAAAATTTGTTGGAGACTTTTTAATGAATTCTTCAATCGATTTTAAATAAAAAAAATTGAAAAGCTGATAGTTGTATTTGAATGTTCAAAATAAATAATAATTGGATGCTTAATAAAATCATTGTTCTTGTTTAACAAAACATAGAGAGCTATTTCGAATATTTTCTAATTAAATGGAGAAGTCGCATTCAATCCTGCTTCGTTAGAGAAGAATTTTTGAAAGAGCAAAAACATGATTCGTGATGGATCTCTTATAATTAAAAATTTTTTTTAAGTTTCAAGAGTTGAATAAATTATTAGAAATTCTTTTACAAAGTCTTTAAATATGTAAATGATATTTTTAAGAAAAGAAAATTATTTTAAATTTATTTGATTAATTAATAATAACAATTATTTGCTCATCTTGACACCAGGATCGTTAGAGGATTAGATTGAACCAGGGCCGCCGAGAGAGTTGTCGGGGCCCGGGGCTATAGAATTTATTAATACAAGTCCCATACCATCAATAAAATTTGTTTAAATCACCTGAACTGTTTTCACACAGTCTAATAACTCTCATTGACTTGACTGAGACAAAATTGTCAATTAAATATTCTATGCCCTTGGCCCATAGCACTTTGGTAGAGTATGCCCTCTTGTGCTGTGGGTCAAGAGTTCGCATCCCGTCTCATACTATAAAAATTTATTTCATTTTAATTGATTATCAATAAATTAAAATTAATAGAGATGGCGTATAAATGGCCGAAAAAGTCCTTAAATAAATTTAAAAAAAAATTCTACGTCAGCTTTCCTTGTTAGTTAAGCTAATTATTTTTTATTGGAATTTTAAGATTGGAATTCAAAATAATTTCCAAAATTAATTTTTTTTTAAAGCACTCTTCTTATTTTCCTTGTTTAAATTTCAGATAATATTTCAATTATATTTATACTTTGTACTGTACCTATAAGATGGAAATTTTTAACCTTGAGAAAAATTAATAAGCTTGCGATCTGCTTGAAATATAAACGTGAGGTTCTATTTTATTTCATGGTTGAATGATTAATATTAAACAATTGGAATCCTTATCTGGGGAAAGTTCACGGTTAAGCGCAAACCAGTCAGTTCCTACTCTTCCACTCCAAATTTATTATACTATTTTATATCAATCTTCATTCCTAATATGCACAGTATATATCTTATGAATAATTTTATTCTTTCTTTGACATTTAAGAAAAATAAACATATCTAACAGAAAGTAATTGTAAATTAATTCAATCATACTAAGGTGTGGCTATGAAAATAGTCAATTTATTTATATAAAAATTATTTTAATAAAGTGAATAAAAATTTGAAAACAAATATGGACCAAGCAGAATTCTAATAACAGACCTGAAGCTTGACGAGTGGCAGCTTAAAACATCTTCAGCCTTAGCTCGGGTAACTCGTGCTAGTCATTCATATACTCACAAGAATGAATGCTCGAGTGGAAAAATGATAAAAAAAAAGTTGATTTTTTGGATAATGAGTTTCTTCAAAACTAGTCCTATAAATTATCTAAGATTACGAAATAATTCTATATTCTAATTTGTTCTGATCATCCAATTTGGATCTTCTAATTAGAAGACGCAAAAGAATAATAGATTAGTCAATTAAAAAAGATTAAAAAGAAATTTGTAAATGTTAAAAGCTTAAGAGATATTTTAATTTTCAGATATGAAGTCTTTAACACTTTTGTATATGAATGATTGTTGCCAAAATCTGTTCAAATGGTGAAAACAGTTTGAAGCTTTGTGTTTTCGCTTGCTGGAAGGTAGGCAACCCAAGATACGAATGTTTTTTCGATTAACATCTCCTATAAAGACGTTAAAAAGATTTCGTAACACAAAGACTCTGGATTTTTTAAATTCGTTATAGATTTAATTTATGATATTTCGAGTGTTGAGACCGATTTCGAGAACAGGTGTCTTTAGACCTTGAATAGGAAGATAAACGAGGGAACCAAACAGAACATGACACACTAAACCTACGATAAAAATGAAAAAGAAATAAAGAAAATATTCCATCTTTCATCTGCTTTATTAAGAGGATGCTCAGGGTCAGCCAGGCTCTAAACTTCCTTTTTTAGTGGGTCTTTGGAACGGAACTTAAAATTTTAAAAAGCGCCTAGATAATAAATTCTACTAATCGTAATTTACTATTCAAACGAGCAAAGTAGATATTTTATTTTTATAATGATTGGGAAAGAATTTTACTTGGTAATAATGTGGCCGTCAATCACAATTTTTAATCAGTTAGTAGACTATGGTTAATATAGTTAGGATTTATTTATCAGAAAAAAAAAATTAAAATTTTAAATTATAAAAAAAATTATTGCTGACTGATTGAAATGTCACAATTTTTTTTTCTATAATTTTAAACTACAAAGAAATTTAATTCCTGCTGCTCAAAAAGTCCTTATGTTTTGCCTAGCCTAGTTGAGACAGCTTTGCTATCGACGATCCTGGTGGTGGTTTTAGATATCAATATGCTTTTCTTATAATAGCAATTTATTCAATTGATTCTGTCGATTTTGAAAAGCAAAAACCCTTAATAAATAAAAATCTGGTGTGACAAGCACAGTACACAACTTTCGATTACCGAAGGTAAGAGAAAGTTGTGTACTGTGCTTGTCACACCAGATTTTTTGTGTCGACATGTATTTAGTTCCCGGTAGTAGGGAATATTTGAATTCAGATGTAAAATTTATAAGTATGGGAAAATATTTATATTTTGATACCATGGCAACCATTTCTCCTATCTTTTCTATGGAGTACAAGAGTAAAGTGGTCTTCAGAAGATTTCAATCGCAAAATGAGAATATACATTTTAAAGAGCATCTAAAAAATAATTGATTTTTGAATTTTAATCAAAATCGTTAGAGCGAATTTTGAGAAAATCGAAAAAAACTGAAAAAGTACATCAGTAAAGTACTAGTAGGCTACTCTTTGGCCGATTTCTATTAAAAGCTTATTTTTCCGGTCCCGGGGGTGTTTAACTTATATATAAAATTTCAGCCTAATAGCTCAATTCCTTCATGCTTAAAATTGAACACACACCTACCCACCCACCCACAGACAGACCATGTCGCGAAAACCACTTTTTTGGATTCAGGGGACCTCAAAACGTAAAGATCCATCAAAATCTCGACATCGAATTTTTGACATGAATCCAATACTTTCTCTCTATATATATATTACATATATACATAGGTAAGAGAAAGTAAAAAGTGTAAATCCTCGTTCACACTAGGTTCTACTAGGTCTCAGCATATTTAATTCATTTCATGTTTCTTAATTATACCTACAACTTTAATAAAAGTACTTTATAAATTATTTTAGTAGATATTTATTTATTATCTTCATTAATTAATTAGTTTAATTATATGAAAGAATAAATAAATAAATTTATTCTTATTATTACAAAGGTATCATTCTCATAATAGTCTCATTATGTCTCCTTTTATCTTTTAATTACTCGCTAGTTATTACCATAATTAAATGTTTATATTGCTTTAATTGGCTAGTACATAGTTGTATTAATAGACATCAAGTAAATATAATATTGTTGTTGTTGTTGTGGGTGTTGTTTTGGCAGGTGACCCCGGCAATGAGTCAAGTGAACCCATTGTGCAAGCTATCAAGGTCTCCGCCCCCGCTATTTCATTTCCATACTGCACTCCAGAACAAATTCCTTGTTACATGGTATAATTCGCTTTTTTTAAAAGTTATTTTGCAAAAAGCAAAACAAGGTATTTATTGCTATAAGAAATTACATATAATTAATTATGAATTTAAAACAAAAAGTGTATATACTGAGTATATATTTTGTGTTAGTAAACCATGACCACACCCAACACGCCGTTGAGAGATTGCAACTGATTATCTCCTTTTTTTATTCATTATTGTTATCTCATGTATTTATATATAGCAATGAGTGTATTCCTCAGGTCCCCAAGGTAATAGAGGAGGCTTTGGCATGTCTATTGGGGAGTAAAACAATTTTAAGGAGGAAAAAAACATCTTTTTTCCTCTCTCACCACTTCAATTTATATGCAAATATTTCGGTTCTACATCTGTATATATATATAAAATTCATAAAAGATAGGGCTATAAGTCTAGTCGCCAGTATATTTGGCCGTCCACATGAAAAGGTACCAAATCTTCATCGGGCTCAAAATTGAATTTTTATGCTTTCTGTACAGAACACATCCTGCTGAGCAAGCCGGTATTTTTAGATTTTTTTTTTTATCATTTTTAGCTCTCACTGTACGTAGTACTAAGGGAGATAGCTTCTGCAGAGATTTCGGTTTCCGTCCGTCTGTCCGTACGTATAAAAATTACGGCCTGAAGTAAACTACATTTTAATCTTTTGTTTACATTCATCAAAATCAAAACAAATGAGGCCATTTTTTTCCTTAAATATGGAGAAATAACCTCTTTTAACCTCCCATTTTTTTGACAGTTGTATATTTTGGCGCGCTACGAGTTACGTCATCATCATAACATACTCTTTAAAATATTATGACTAGGCCATACGACAGTACATCACTCAACTTTAGAATACTGATGGTAGAAATTTATGAGCTATGCAGTTTTTTAAATATTTTAATATTTATTTAGATGTGTTTAACTAATGTCCCATGAGGTATTTTTATATCTTTTTTTTCTACTATTCTAATACTTAAGTAACTTTTGATAGATTAGCCTATAATAAGCGAATAATTAATAGTATAATTAAAAGAACATGTAACTATTAATTATAATAGAAAATAATGAACAATTTTTAATTAACTATTACTACGCTTTTCGTGTGAAATCTTTAATTATATAAACAGAAATTTAAAAAGTATTTTTAGCTGGCGTAAGGTATGAACACCAAAGAATTTTTTCTTCTTTCTTTCAATTCTTTTTTATTTTTCCGTCTTATTTCGCCTATAAACAAATCATCTCTTCTAAATAATAAACAAGCAACATGGAGGTTATTCTTTCTCACATTAACAACTATTGAAATTGCGGATGATGGCATTGGATTGCGCCATGGTGACAACAAATTCCTGCTCGTCTTTAAAAAGATGGAAGGTCTTTTGATCGGAGGGCGCGTTTCAGATTCGTGTGACCCTCTGGACCGTGACTCGAAAACAGTCAAGGAATACCTGATCAGCTCAACACCGTTACTTATTTATTAATGAAAGATGGAATGACTAAATTCTAAACGCAACATTATAAATTATTTATCTATTAATATTATCGCCAAGTTTCAAAAATAAAATTATGATTCAACTATTACCTTGGGATTATAGAAGAGTTTTTAAAATTGTCGGTCTCTAATAATAAATAGAAATCACAGTTAATTGATATTATTAGGCTTATCAATAATATTGAAATTATAACTCACCTGCTGAGAATCATAGTGGTGAAAGTCCGAAAATTCAATTTTTGAGTTAACCCTACGAAACGTTGTTAAAGTGTCTTGCTATGTAAAGGTATTTTTTTTTTAACACTCACACTTTTTTTTTTATTTGAGTGTAAATGGGAAAAGTGTGAGTGTTTTTAGTAAAAAAAAAAAAAATGAGTTCCGAGTGCTTTTTTTTAGAGTGACACAGGAAAGAGTCCATTATTGCTGATGTTTATAGTAAATACATCCAAGCATTAATAAATTTTAAAACATAAAATCTACTAAATCCTCGTTTCATGTTATATAAAGCCCAGGAAATAATCAGATAATTCTTAATCTTGAAATAATGAGTTAATAAGAATATCATTTTATTAATTCGTTTTGACGTCATTCGGCTCGTGTCGCAGAATCATTTAAAGATTCAACTCATCAATCTGCACATAATTCATTTCCCATCTCTATCTCTTTCAAAGATAATTTACTTTTGAAGGATATATTAAAATTTTATAAAAAAAAATAAAATATTATTTTAATGACTAAATAAGAAGTAAATAATAATTTAGAATTAGATAACATGACGAACAAATTTTCTAAAGGAAAAAACATTCTTTAATTTTATTAATGTGATGTTAGCCATTTTCCTCAAAGTAGTTAACACATAGGCCCTATCTAGATTTTAAAAATTAAGGCATGCCTTTTTTTAAATAGCCTAATTACTTTTTATTGTCACCATTAACTTAAAAACCAAGATGATTTCACATGAGTGCGTCACTTTATCAACTCCCCTAAGGTCTATTAAAAATAATTTACCTGCATCTAATTGTTTCATTATTCTTTTGTCCAGAGGACTTAGGTCTTTTCAATTATCGTTATTATTATGTGATTTAAATAAATGTTCATCACATTGTCAGGGATCCGAACCCGATGAATACTATCAATATTGACATTTGTCAACATCTCTAGCCTCTCACCCACGGGAGGGGTGGAGGGGGTTAATACTACTGTATTTTTTTATTAAATAATTTTTCTTTTGTAAAATTCAAGGAGAGATTAAAGAGAAGATGAAGTTTTCTTTTTAAACAGGTCATCTTAAAATAGGTATCTATTTTTTTATTAGGTTTCTTCTGATGTAACCTTAATTCCTAACTCTATTTATCACTCAACCAAAGAGCCGGTTAGTTTATAACAATATAATTTGCAATTTTTTTATTTTTAGGTCACTTAACAGGTATTTATTTTATTATTATTATTATTATCAAAATTTCATAATATATATTTTTATTATTTTTCATTTATACTATGAATTATTTCGAAAAATTTTCACCGAATTTTGAGCCTATTTATTTTTAAATACTAATTTAATATTCGACCCACTAAACAAGTCCTTAATAATCTTTAATTTTATTTTCATATTTACGATTGATTTTTAATTTATTTTTTAGACTTGGTAATTAATCCTGGAGATATTCCAACTTCTCCTCTTCAAAAAGAAAAAAATAAGAAATTAATCAATCAAAAAATATAGGCATAATAAAATAGAGGGATAAAATGAAATATAAATTTTCTTTGCGCGTTAAAGTCTCTGATTAATTATTATATTTTTCAAACGAAAAGGGATCTAATCTAAAATTCCCATGATGGCAGTCAAGTAATTTAAATACTTCTTTGTATATTCAATAACGATATTCTTGTTGATTGTATGCAAATTCCTGATGCTTAGAAACATGCGATAATCGATCTTGAAGCCTGTCATTCCATTTCACGCGCGATTTTGATCCGAATCATTTGCCCTACAAGTTAACTACTACATGTAGTTCAAATAAGACAGAAGTTGTCTGAATTGATGACTCAGGGAATTCTCTTTCCATTAATCATTATTTATATTTAATCGGTGCGCTCATTTGTTATTTATTATAGTAATATTCTAATCCAGATGTTCATATTCTGATAAATGACTTTTTGGTTTGATACCTCAGAGTGGGAGACTCGGAGAAAAAAGAATGGACAAGGCAAGACCAGACATTTTGTCCGAGGCAGAAATATTTTGTCTGATGCACACTAGTCGACAAAGCTTTAAGCCCCACATCGGCCTCAGACAACTTGTCTGTGTCCCACAATCGCACACAAGTCTAGACAAGTTAAGATCAGACAGAATGTCGCCATAATTCAATAACAACAATTTCTTCAAATAGTCTTAAAATAAAAAAAAATGAAACTTATTCTTTCTAGAGGTGATAGGGGAAACAATTCTATTAAAAAGTAACAGCGTCATAATCTCGAACAAAGTGCATTTCTCTTTTTGTGATTAGGCAGGTATGGATTATGTGAGCTAAAAGAATATACGATTTATTCATATATTACTTATATTCTTCAAAGAAGTGGTTCTCAAAAAGTGAGCCGCGGCCCCCTGGGGCACGCCTGAAAAATATTTCAATGATATAGCTACAGTAGGAAGCACTATTGGCTATCAATTATTTGAAATAAATAGGGATGGAGTCTCAATCGCCTTAGATGTTGAAAAAGAGCCATGGGCGTAGCCAGACATCTTGTTAGGGGGGCCAACCCCTCGATAGGGCAAGAGGGGGGGTGTTGCGATTAATATATACATAGTTTATTAATTATTTATTTAAATAAAAAAAAATTAAATTAATGTAGTGGATTGGGGTGTTAAAAAAATAATTCCCAATGGGAAAAATATATATTTGTTTGTTTTTTTTTTCAATTTTTAGGGCAAGCCAGGGGGGGCAACGGCCCCTGCCTCCCCCTGGCTACGCCCATGAAAAGAGCTTAAAACAAATAAAAAAAAAAAAAAAAATGGAAGGGTAAAATAAAAATCTTTGGGAACGTATTTTTAAAGTAAAAATAATTAATAAATTAATTAATGTTTTTAATCTATCAGAGAAATCAGATTTAATTTCAATTAGAGTTTTTTTTTTATATAGGACTTTAATTATTCAATTTCTAATTTATTAAAATAAATAAATAAATACATTTACTTGATAAACTAACAATTTATGAGAACAAAATTGGTTGAAGCATATATACAAATAAATCTTTAAAAAAAAAAAATAAGATGTGACCTAGATAATAAAAAAAAAATCTACAATCTTCTATTTTAAAGATAGCATAGGCCTATTCATTTAAAGATTTAATTTTATTGAGTTTTCTTTTTAATTTTTCAAATCCCCTCCTCTCTCTATGAATATTTATATATTACTTAGGCGAGATAAAAGAAAAAAAAATAGAAAGACCTTTGGCTTTCTTTTTACGTTACTCATTCCATTCATTCATTCATCCATCTTCTATTGGTGACAAATCGACAATTTCTCTCTTTGATTGGATGTTAATGACACTCATTATGATCCAATTAGAGAGATTGATGATTTCTTGAACGTCATGCAGTCACTAACCTTAACCTTCTTTCTTTCTTTTGTGGAAATTAAATTAATTTCTAATTGAAAACTTATTACAAAACTTTTCAGCTTTGATTTTTTAAATCTTCTTCCACTTTATCTGTTAATTAATTATCAATTGAACTATTTTTGTAATGAAATTTGGCCCATGTCTGGTGTAGTCTTGAGTTTGAAAAAATTTGTTGTAGAGGAAGATGAAAAAATCGTGGTTCTTAATAAATCAGAATTCGCAGGAACTTTGCAGTCAGGAGATTAAATAAAAAAAATATTTTATTTAATTTTTATTCGCCGACGTTTCGGTCGTCAATCAGACCTTCATCAGGGCAAATATTGTCAATTATCAAGATTTTATGATCTCATGGAACGTTTTGGCTGTTTATATACATAAAACAAATGACAACTCTATTTATTGTATATAAAATTTAAATATACTCTTTGAAGGCAGAAAATGGCAGGGTTGATCCCAGCCGAAACGTTCCAAGAAAGAGTTCTACTTATAGGAAGAAGTTTGGAACGATAAATCCTGCGACTGAAAAAATATTCAAATTATGAAAAAATTTTTCTAAATTAGTCCCCAAAAATTTGCATGAAAATTTTTCTCGGAAATGAAATTGTCTAAAATTTAAATAAAATTTTTATAGTACCCAAAAAACGGTTATTATAGAGGTATCCTCTTTCCTATTCAATTTTATCTTAACTATGAAGTAGAAGAGTAAAGTTGTTTTCATAATATTTCAAGGGCAAAATGAGAATGTACATTTTAAAGAGAATCTAAAAAATAATTTACTTATGAATTTTAATCAAAATTGTTGGAGCGAATTTTGAGAAAATCGAAAAAAAAACTGTAAAAATACATCAGTAAAGTACTAGTACTCTTTGGCCGATTTTGATAAAAAGGTTATTTCCACGCCTCTTGGGGGGTGGACACACAGACAGGCAGACAGACCATGTTGCGAAAACCACTTTTTTGGATTCAGGGGACCTCAAAACGTGCACGTATGATATACATGTAAACCCTTCATAAATCTCGTCATCGAATTTTTGACATGAATCCTATATTTTCTATCTATATGTATTTATATATAGATAAGAGAAAGTAATAATTAATCATCGAATAAAATATAAATAGTATAAGATGTGGGCTCCCTATCACGACTAAATAAATAACAAGAGTACTGTACAATGGACGTGATAAAAATATATTTATTTAACATTATCCAATTTCTTTTTATTCTTTGCATATCCGGGATATTTCATAAATTTCAATAAATAAATAAATACATCATTATTCCAAGAAGGTTATATAAATGAATTTTTCAGAGTATTCAATCCGTCCTTTCTCTAATATAAACATCAACATTTGAATGATTAATAGGTGATTGGAAGAGGTGGGTGAGGTTGAAGACCACACCATCTGATGATAAACACTCCAGGCAAATGAGTAATTGATTATACTAAATCCAGAAGTACTTTTTAGGATCGAGGTCATGACTATATGTACAGTCAAAGAAGAGATATCATTCAATATATAGGAAAGTATAATAAGTTTCAAATTGATAAACTCTTAATAAAGATAAATTGATAAACGGATCTAAGAGTTAAAGAGCTAAATTAAGTTTTGTATAATGAATAAAGGGCAGAAGTTGGAGATTTCAATCTGAAATGTCTTATGTTAATTTTTTTTCTTTTGATTGATTTCTTTATTTGATTCTTAGCTAATTAAGATGAATATAATTAAAATATAATAAATTAATTAACCTCAAGACACAAAAAGAGGCTAAGCTGAGAATTCAACCACTTTTGAATCATTAATAGTCAAATATATATTTTTTCTTTTCTAATAAATCTTCCACGTCCCTCCTCCCCCTCGTCGTCTAGAGGGGTTGACAAAAGTCTTGATAAATATTTATTTAAATCATTTGTATATCAAATGGTCTATAAATAAAAATGTCACCCTATAAGATAGATAATCAGTATCGTTTAAATTCTATATGGCCTAAGATGCCAAAAAGACAGAAAAAAATTAATGGATTTTTAAGGACTTTTTTGACATCATCTGCCGCCATTTTAGAACCTCTTTCTAATTATTCAAATTAATTAGTAGCCAAATTAATTTGAATTAATTACTAATGAATTGTTTTCAATTTTTTTTGTGAAATATTTAAATATAAGTAAAAGATTTAATTATTATTAAAAAAACTTTTCGCCCACCCAGCACTGGGTTTCCACTTGGAAAGATTTAAAATAACTCCGGTAAAATCTCTTGAAAGTATCTCCTTGTTTCCTTCGAGAAGAGATAGAAGTTTCGCTTAATGTTCCATGTTTTTTATATTTGTTACCAATTAATTTAAATAAATATGGAGTCAGTATACCGAAAAAGAATAATAAAAATATCACAGTCACATATGAATCATCAAATGTGAAAAAGTAAAAGTTACGATGAACTTTCATTAAAGTTCCCAGGGAAAAATAAATAAATAAACCTGGTAGATGAATCTATACAATCGAATGAATTAAAATGAACTATCCATAACAAATATCACAATAAAAAAAAAAAAAATCTAAAATATTCATCTTAAAGAATAAGAATATTCAGTTTTACACAAATACCATTACTGGTGACAACAATTTTTTTTTTTCATGCATCGATAAAATCTCTATTTAACCAACAATCAAGTTGAAGATTAGAATTTTGTTATCGAATTGTTGCAATCTGTCGCCGAGTGAAAGAAAGATAGCTGAAAGCGTAACAGACTTCAAAAGTGAAAACTAATCCACTTTATCATCAGAGGATTTCAAATAAGCTGCTTGCCTATTCAATAAACCATTCATTTTGATTTCAAATTTTTATCAATATATATGAATGGTCCAACTAAGAAATTAAGAATTTATTTTTTGAAAAGGCTCTAATTTGGCACATAAGCCACCCAGAATTTTTGGATGTGTAGAAATTTATTTTTAGAAAAAAAAGTAAAATAAAAATGACATGCAAGGTGAATTGTTAATCACTAAAAGGTTCTTAAACTTTTTTTTTCCTTATAAATTTTATATCTACGTCATTAATTCTGAAAAGTAATTAAGACTTTGTTTACTATTCCATACACACATACATTAAAGAGAATTACGCAGCAAGACTCCAACTTCGCTATGTTGAAGGATCCATAGCTGTGTGCTTTAGGGTCAAGGAGCCCAATGAGGGGAGAGGCCAGCACAATCATGGGAATTATGCTAATTTAATCATCAAAAAAATAACAACTAAAAGTGAAAAAATAAAAAACTATTCATTCACCGCCTTTCAATTTTAAGGACTTTATATAGAGAAGTTATAAAATAAAGGAATTAAGAAGAAGAATCAAATATATTTAAACGAATTTTCTTTTTATAAAAAAAAACACATAGAGGAAAGTACCCAAATACGGACCCCTGCCCTAATGTGGACCCCCATGGTTATTGTCTCTGTTTAGTGCTGAAACTTAGCGAAAGACAGTGTAAATACTAGTGCAAGATTCCACCACAAAGTAGAAGTGCCCTAACGTCACCTGCTCTAGTTGTTTACTTGACAGTTAGCCATTACGTGTTTTGGCAAAATTAAAAGTTTTTGTGAGTGCTCAGTTTTTTTTGATTGGACGCTATAAGTGACAGGTAAGCCTTCCAACCCTTAGGGGTATATTCTTAAATGGTAATGTTGAAGGAATCATTTGACCATGTAATTATTTCCAATATGATGTTTTTTTTATCAAATATGGCGTTTTGAAAATGCAGAAGTGAGGTGCCTAAAACGGACCCCCAACAGTTGCCTAAACTGGACCCCCTACATAATGTGTGATGTTTTATGTAAAACTTTTATGTAAACTTCTACCCCTTATAAACCAATGTTGAAGTATTTACCTTGACTTTTCACATTTTCAACATTCCTTTTTTTCAATTTTCACATTTATTTTTATTTTTTTTTTTCAATCACATTTTCAATTTTTACATTAAAAAATGTTAAAATAAAAAAATATATTTTTTGTCAAACCGTTCTATAATTGTTTTTCAGATTTATTCCCTTTCCTAGTTCAGTAAATTAAGTTTTTGGTCATTTTACCCAGGGGTCCAGTTTAGGCAACCTTTTGAAAATCACCAAAGTGTAAGTTTTTTAAAAAATTGTTACCCCTGTAATTTATACATATATATTTGCCATAAATAAATTACCAATAGTACAAGACATAGTAAAGTAAATATTACATATCTTTAAAACAGGTTTTTTCAATAATTTATATACTTTATACTATAAAAACAAAATGGGGGTCCGAATTTGGGTACTTTCCTCTACAAATGAGCGAGTTATGAACAAAAGAGAAAAACAACAGCTTCCAAGATCGTTCGTTGTTAAGGTGTGGGTCTCGAGGTGCTAATTTTGAGAGGTTCCAGCGGCCACAATTTTGAAGGTATATTTTCAAAAAAAAAGTTTTTTTTTTTTAGATCAATCACATTAAATAAAAGATATTTTTAAAAAATTCGGTCTATATCTTATAGATAATTAAATTAGTAATCATTGTGTTAAACAATAATTAATTTTTTGCCTTTAATTGCCTTTCAAATGAAATGGTTTAAAATGCTTGTTTCCCTATGGGCGGAACTAACTCCATCTCTTGCCTCCTAGAGTAACTAGCTTCTAAATCGGCTAATAACGGTTTTTCGAGACTCGTCCCTTAAGCAAACTAGTTAATTTAGATTGGGTGGCCCCGAAAAACAAGCGTGTGGAATGTCCCCCGGTATCCAATATTAAATATAGTGGTATACGTATATTTTACAATAAAACGCTTAAGATCTCTACAACTGAAAAGGGAAATATACTAGCGAATTATTGGCTTAAATTAGTTTAAGTTAAATTATTCTAAAGTTCCTAAGTTATCTAATCAAAAACTTGACCATGTAAAATATCTTTGGAGGTTAGAGTGTATTTGGAATAACTTTTAAAAATGGAAAATACATATTTTATTTCAATTTTTCTTTTTTTTTAAGATTTATAATAAATAATCCCTAAAGATTAAATTAAATCCCTGATAGGTACAGCTTGAGGCTTAACAGGAGAATCCATTAAGTCAAAGTTTCGGAGAACCAACCTCCCCTTCTTCAGGACTCTATAAAAATGATTCATATTTGTGCGATTACAAATTTTTTACAACAAATAAATAGATTTTAAAAATACGATCATTATTTCAAACATTTAGTCAATTGCGAGTATATTTATCAATAGTTATTTATGTTAACTCACCAGGACTGAAGAATTAAATATTAGTTATTTATTTCTTTGATGTTTCATTCATTTATTACATTCATCGCCATCTTGATTATAAATTAATTATTTAAAAATTTATATGAAATCGATAAATATTGTAAACTTTGTCATTTAAGACAATAAAAGTGGCAAGACTCTTGAAAATCCCTGTACATATCAAATTTTAATTTAAGAAAACCGCGAATGATAAATTAACAAATTACAAGATTAACCTTTTCGATTGCGAATATCAAATCATCATATAAAGTGAGATTCAGACATCTTTTTGGAAATATTTTATACTAATTTTCAAATCGGGTGAGAACAAAATTAATTTAAATAAATATTCTTTTTTTTTTTAATCCATTTTTATTGTCTAAGAACTGAACTGTGTATATGTTAAACTCCCATACATAAATAAAAAACATTTCTACTTGTCTTTCCCAAGGACTTTGTTGGAACTTGCATGTTTCCAGACACAAATAAAGCCAAGCATAAATTTTCATTCTTTTATCACTGTTTGAAATCCTTTCTTTTTTTTTAATGAAATTGTAAATAACGTTTTAAAACAATTATTCAGGTATTTAAAGATAAAATACTCTATTTGTAATAGAATTTATAGTGTAAAAATCTTTTTATTTTTTTATTATATTCTCACTTACCAAGATAAAAAGCTTTTAATTGTATGTGTTTATGCAAGTGTATTATGGTAGGTCTATTATTATAGAATTGTTTTGATCTTTGTTAAATATCTGTTCATATAATGGAAGAAAGAATTTAATTCCAAAGTTATTTCAAAAATAGTTATCGTATTTAGAGGGACCTGGGGACGTTAAAAAAAAAAAGTAGTAAATATGAAATAATTAAGCAGCTAGTTAACAAGAAAAATTATTTATTTTCTGATTGACAATAACATGTCTTCAAGACATCACAAATTACGCTTTCCAGGTATCTGAAGAAGGGACGATGGGCGACCGAAACGACTACCTATTTATTTCATATTTTCTAAAATCTTTACAACCCCTATTCTATTAATAATAATTCGAAAGAAAAGTTAAGTAAAATTTTTAGTAGGGAAAATATTAATAAAAATAAATAAATTCCTAAAGGGTCCTAACTATTCTCCTGATATTTTAGATTTTTTCTAAAAAGACTGTGTATGTGTGTATGAATGTGAGTGTGAATGGGGAAAAAAGGGTGTTTTTTTTTTATAAAAAAAAAATAATTCTCGTTGAAATAAAATTATAATTAAATTTTGTCTTAATAATTATAAAAAGCCCTCTGGCTTGGTGTATTTGGTAGCGACTACCTTGTAGTAGTACCAAGGGTCAAGGGTTCGAATCCCAGGCAGTCCGATGATTTTATTTAAGCCATTTGGATTTCAAAGGGCTAATAATAAAAAAATAAAGGTAAATAATGATTATAGAATTATTTATTCCTCAAAGGTGTAAGAAATGATTAATTCATTTTTCCGAGTTATAAAATTCTTTCAGAGACTTGAATGCGTGGTAAGTAAATAAGTCTTTCGCCAAGGTCAAAACAGGGAGAATAGATACATACTGTTTCAAATTATTACTTTAATCCAGTAGGCTTTTAGCCCTATTTCTTGTCATTTTGCCACACCTGAGACATTAATTCCACCTAAACCTTTTATATGTTAATGATAATATCTTGAATGTGTAAATATATCGAGGTCAAAAATTCTATTATTTCCTTGATAATTCAATTTTATCTGAAATCTGAGATTTATATTGTTTTTTCGAATTTTTTATTTGAAAATATATAAATCAAAATTGGAGTGCTAAATGGCTCCGTGCCACAGCCTAGAATAAAGAGAAAAATATATATATACAAATAAATAAATAGTATAAACCATTAAATTGGAGAAAGAATATTAGAAAGTAAAATTAAAAAAAAAAAAAATTAATTATTAATATAATTACTCAAAAAAATATATTTTCTGAGAAAATTGAGATTACAGTGATTTGAATGCTCTTAGGTAAAATAATGAATAAACATTTCTTTTAAATAAAAAAATCTGGTGTGACTGGCGCACAGCACACAACTTTCTCTTACCTTCGGTAATCGAAAGTTGTGTACTGTGCTTGTCACACCAGATTTTTTGTGTCGACATGTATTTAGTTTCCGACAGTAGGGTACAATTGAATTCAAGATGTAAAATTTATAAGTATGGGAAAATATTTATATTTTGATACCATGGCAACCATTTCTCCTATCTTTTCTATGGAGTACAAAAGTAAAGTGGTCTTCAGAAGATTTCAATCACAAAATGAGAATATACATTTTATAGAGAATCTAAAAAATAATTGATTTTTGAATTTTAAAAAAAATCGTTGGAGCAAATTTTGAGAAAATCGAAAAAAACTGAAAAACTACATCAGTAAAGTACTAGTAGGCCCTACTTTTGGGCCGATTTTGTTCAAAAGCTTCGTGTCACGTCCCATGGGGGTGCCTAACTTAAATATAAAATTTCAACTTCCTAGCTCTTTTCGTTCTTGAGATATTTTGTTCACAGACACACAGACACACACACACACACACACAGAGAGAGACAGACAGACCATGTCGCGAAAACCACTTTTTTGGATTCAGGGGACCTCAAAACGTGAAGATCCATCAAAATCTCGACATCGAATTTTTGACATGAATCCAATACTTTCTCTCTATATATATATTACATATATATACATAGGTAAGAGAAAGTAAAAAGGCAAAAGGCTCTAACATAAGGTCTGTTCGTTTCGCTTGCCATTGCAGTATAATTTGCACATTTTCCTCTGCATTCTGTTTGTTTAATTTTTTGAACACTGGGTGCACTTTAGCACAACTCGCATTCTGTTCTTTTGAAACATGGCCGGGGTCAGAAAATGTAGATTTTGCTGCATAAATTGACCCAATCGAAAAGATGGTGTGAATTGTGCAGGGCGCCAAAGTTTTAATATTAATAGATGACCATCTTTTGTCGCTATTTTCTCTTAAACCATCTCGATTAAAATAATATCGCAAATAAAAAAAGATAATAAGTGAAATGAACAAACCTATAAATAAATTTTATTTAAAATAAAAATTTTATTCATTTATTCATTTTAGGCAGCAAAATAATTAAGAATTTTAAGATGAATTAAAAATATAATTTTAAATGAAATTTAATCGTGACCTCTCTTTTTTTATCGAGAGGCTATATAAAGTTCTCTTATCATTTACCTAACATACATTTTATCCTTTGAAAAAGTTTTTTTTTTTTTCAAATAAAATAAGTTTTAAATATTATAAGAAGGTTCTAAAATAAGAGATTTATTTATTTATTAGGACTTTCTCTGGTGAATCGGTCTGATTCCATGATGACCCCCTTCTCTCTTCCATAATTTATATCGAGTAAATGAAGTTCTCGTATCATTTAGCTACCTATCTAACAGAAATTCCTTTCCTGGGTGGCACAAAATATGGGGCAAACAACAAAAGGCATACGTCATTAAAAAAAAACCTACAAATTAGATATCAGTTTGACAGTAATTGTGCAAAGCTTTTCCTTTTGTTGTCAGCATTATGGGCCACTTAAAACGCGTCCTTCAGAATATCAAAGCAGGAATATACGTTTATTTGATATTGTACACTTCATTTTAGGCGCTTAAAAGCATATAAATATTTTTAAAAAATTTGCTTGTCAAAATTTAGAACGTATAAATGAAATAAATTAAAATTGCTTCTGTTTATCCCTTTATTTATATTTCAATAGAGTTTTTTAATCTTATTAAGAATTTATTTTTAAATAAAATTTATTATGGAATATCCAGATGAAGCTACATCATTGTTAAGTCTTCTTAAAGAATATAGACTTTTTAAGAAAGCTTCAGAGGTAGGCCTATAAATCTCTATTAATCCGTCTAGAGTGAATGGAAGCCTGTAGATGTCAATCCATTTCTTATAATCTGTTGCCATGTTAAAGAAAAATTGTTTATCAAGAAGCAACAAGCTTATAAGGGTATGCAGACACGATAAACAAGGAGGGAATATATGGAGTCTAGATAGAATCTGAAAAAGGAGAGTGCAGCGAAGCAGTGGCCTAGCGAAGGGGGGGGGGGGGGCAAGGGGGGGGGTCATCATGGGGGCTACTCACAAATGGGTGCCAAATGGTTCGCAAAACAAAAAAATTTCTGGATAATTTTGTCTCAAATTTAAAGCCTAGCTTGAGCCTATGACTTTATTTATTTTAATTTATTTATTTGCGAGTATATTTTACATATAATATTATATGGTTTTCGAAAGGGGGGGGGCGCTAAAAAGGTATTGTGCCCCGGGCGCGAGTTAAGCTCGCTACGCCACTGCAGCGAAGATAAAATAAAAAAAATGTTTAGTTTTGGGGACAAGAGATCCTCAAGGTTAAAAATTATTAAAAACTATGCGTTGATATTATTGTGATATATAGGAAATATTATGATTGATATAACTCTAATTGTTTGATTCACTCTTGTCGACCGTATAAGACGTTGAAAAAGAAACGTATTCAATATTTTATACAATTCCATTACTTTTAAGCAAAAATAAAAAAACTTGATTAAATTCCTTTCTGAAAGATGACTCATAGTCTCGTTGTAGTATATAAACATTTTGCGCATTTTATTTTGGAGTCGTCTCTTCGTCTGAATAAATAAATAAAAAGGTCAGGAAATGTTTTTATTTTCCTCTTAGCCTACGCACAGCATCTAGTCTAGGTCAGTTAATCTCTGGCCTGGTGACCTGAGAGATCCCGTGGGAGTTTGAACCCAATCTTGCAGGACCTACATTCCGAAAGATTGAATTCCAGGACACCCATAACAAAGACATCCAGTTAAAATTGACATTTTTATCGTTTTTATAAACATTATTTGAGAACTGTTCAATTTTATTGGAAATTTAGTTCTATAAATGAAAGATCTTAAAAATTCAACATGGCAAAATTAAATCTGGTGGGTTTTGTTATATTTTTGGCGATGATTTCAAAATTATCTTTGATTTGATGATGATGAGGTCCACTTTGTTTAATTCCAGCAAAGGGTGGTCCATAATTAGAATTTTTATTCGCCTTAAAAGATTTGAATTGAATATCCTAGAATTTTTTTTATTTCTAGGAGAAAGGGGCTAATCAATTCTTGCTTTCCACCAGCTTTAAAAAAAAATTTTAAACTTTGGCCCTGGATATGAAATTCAAGATTGAAACGTCACTTTATAAATAATGTGTATTAAAAAGATCTTTTCTCTAATATTTTGATCTTTATCTTTTTTTCTGAAGGTATAATTATCAAAGAAGTACTTTCAAAAAAGGAGAGTCCAGAAACAAAAACTTCCATGCCTATCTTTTTTTTCTAACAAATTTAGGTCACTAAAAAAGGGAACATTTAAACAAAAGCTTCAATTTACATTTTAATAACAATAATATTACACTAAAACCGTTGTTTGATCCAAGGTTGAGTGTTTTTTCTTTTTCTAAACTTTCTATTAATATTTGATATTTGTGAATGCTAAGTGCATATGCGATATGGTATTTGTTAACACTGACAATACGTATCTAATAGATATAGGCTATATAAAGCTTTCGAGAGAAAGAGAGATAAGGAGCGATAGAAAACTAATTACACCTTTAGAATTATAAAGGAACGCTTTTAATAGATTTCTTCTCTTCCTTGTATGGGAGATCAACTTTTATGGTATCAATTCTTCATATAAAAATATTATAAAAACTACTTGACATTATTGGGTTAGATTGAGACAAAAGAAGGAGAAATAATATCCACTGCGCGTCAAAAATAGTGGAACACTTTGTTTCTTCTTAAGAAGACCTTTTCTAATCTCTCTTTTTTTTAAGGTTTTAAGGTTTTTTGGTGGGAGGCCATTTAGACCCCGTCCCTATTTATTTCAATTGATTGGTATCCAATTCATTTAAAATAAATATTAAATACCCTTGGTACAATGGCCAGCATGCTAAACACTATATTAAGTCCCCTAATCTCTCTTAATGATACCGTAATTTATTAAACATAACAGTTATAATATGAAATAACTTATGCAAGTATCTAAGCAAATTTAACACAAATCCATATCATTTTAAAAAATAATTACAATTTCAATAGAACAAAGACAAAAATGTCGATTTTTTTTTTATTTCCAAAATTCTTTAATTAACCTCTACGTTTTTCTCTATTTTATTGAAAATTCTTATAAAAACAAAATTTTTAACTAAACATCTCGAAATTATGTTGATTTGACCCACAAAAATTGAAAATCGACATTTTTGTCTTTGTTTTGCTTAAAATGTAATTATTTATCAAAATTGTATGGATTTGTAGTAATTTACTTAGAAATGGTATAGAAATATAGAGATTATTTCATATTAGATGTTTATAGGTCTTCTTAAGAAGGAAAAAAAAAATGTTCAAATATTTTTGACGTGATATATATATTGTGAAGGTGTGATTTTTTTTGACAGTTACGAAAAATTAATATTTTGAGATTAACATTTTTAAAATATTTATTGGAAACTATAGGCCTACTACTAAATTCGAAGAAATGAGGTTTAATAAATTAAAAATATACTAAATTATTAATTCACCTTTGAAATAGATAGTAGGCAAATTCAAATTTCAATTTCGAAATTAGTATTTCTTTTTCGATTAAGACTTTCAGTAATTCAAGGCGTGACTTTGATCTAAATAATCCTATTTTTTTATTCATTTCTTGTTCTTTAAAACGTCTCTACGGTTATACTGAGCTAATGGTTTTTTTTTCTCTTCATTTTATAATAAAAAAAAAGTGAAGTTGAGGAGGCGAAAAGAATCAGCAAAAATGCACCTTGCGAAAATTTTTTCTAAGATCATTCATACATAGTAGGAGTATTAACCAATCGTATTTTAAGTAAATTAAAAGAAAATGAAAACGATCCTGAATTGGAGGGAAAAAGAACGAGTTTAAGAGTTTAACTGGGATTAGACATCTTTTTTTCTCTCTGAAGAAGAGCCAATCAACAATTAAATGCCAACTCAGCAGATCAGTCAAAACAAAATACCTTTTTTTTTTTTTAATTCTTTTTGCTTCTCTGAAATGTTCTCCTTCATTAACTTTAATAAGAAAATACGCCAACGAAAGGAAAGAAGAAAAAATTATAAACATTCTTTTATATAAAACATAGTCTATACATAATAGAATCAAAAAAACTTCTATGAATAATCAAAATCAAATACCTGGTAGATAGTTTGATCAGTATCGGACTTAGATGCTCTGACCAGAGAAACTAATGGGCTCCTTATTTGGGTATGGTGGGGAGAAGGGGGGAGGGGGCTTGAAAACAAAGTTGCGAATTTTTTATTTGGGCAAGTGAGCCAATAAGAGATATAGATCCGTTAAGAGCAGAGCCGAAGCTGTTACGCATGTTTTTGCTGTTGAGCGGCGTTGTGTGTCTTAAAAAGTAAGCAAAAAAAAAAACACCTATTACGCAAATTTGCCCAGAGTTGTCAGCATGGTAGCTAATAATTTAATGCATTTGGTTGGTTGATTTTAATTGATCTTTTAAAAATGAATACTTTATAAATGTTATCATATATTATGTATCATTTATAAAGGCATAAAAATATATAAATATAGGCCTATATTTTTAGGCTATGGGCAGATATAGGCTAATAGGGTACCGGCTGTTAGTCTAGACTGCCATCTTTTGCAAGAGTGCTGAACTATTTGACAGTTAATTTTTAAATCATCTAATCTTACTTTAAAATTTTCTTAATTAATATTTGATTAATAATAACAATAAATTCATTTTTAAATTTAAAAAATTTTAAAGTTATTGGAACAGATTGTTTTTTGTATTTGCTTGATAACAAAAAAATTAATTTTCATACTTTTTTAATAAGTCCTTAAAAAAATTATAACTCTCTGTCCCAATAATCCCTTATGAATTTAATTCATAAAAAAAACCGCTTTGAAAAATTCGTTATAATATCTAGTTTTTTTTTTTTTTTAAAGTACATTTAGACGGCCATTCCTACTCCCCTTAAAAAGTAGAATCTTTGACTAGGAAATCCAACTTCTATATAAAATATTTAAACTGAATGCTAAAAATATCAATATCCCCTGGACTCGAACCACAACCTCCGCTTTTTCATGGCGGACGGACTCCTTTTATCCTAGAGCGCTGATCCATCCAGAACTTAGGATCTCCTGTTAATGTGATTCTAATTTCATTGTTATAATTAGCAGATGCGAGATGTGTTTATTGGACCTGTGACCTAGAATAAAGGTAGTCCGCTCGCCGTGAAAGTGTAGAGATCCTGGTTTCAAGGGGCGCAATTTTGCCTAATAAAAAAAAAAATATATAAATTTATTTACTTTCATTTCCTGCGAAATAGGGTTTATTGCTTTTCCCTTCAAAATACCTGGATAAATGTTTATATAAAATTAGTATTAAGACAGTCTTTTCTAATTAGCTTGAATTTTTTTCACATTAAATGATATGATTTTAACAGGAATAGAAATAAAAAAATTTTATAAGATTTTTCATGTATTTTTGCGAAGTCCTCTGTCAGACTGCAAAAATTATATTTTTTAGAAACTTTTATACTATACTCGAGGCGATTTATGGACTCTTGTCTGAGAAGAAGGGAGAGAGATTCAATTTAAATTTATCACAGCTTTTAGTGAACTGAAGATTGCCTTAATTGGAATCAAAACTTCATTTGAGGAATTTTTAGATAACAAGAAATAAATAAAAAATACCATTTAATTTTTTACTTGGTGGTTTAGTATGTTACATAATATTAAAGATAAAATTCAGGCATTTTAAATTTCAATTTGAAAGTAGGAGAGGGGATGACATAAAAAGCTAAGAGGCAATAATAGCTTGGGAATTTGGCCGGACACCCACACACTCTGCCCTCCGGGAGGGAGTCAATTTCAACTTTGACCCGTAGACTATTGATTGGATTCGGCCATTACGAAATAGTTCAATTGTGCAAGTTCTAATATTATTATTGAAAATATAAAATATTCTATTGAAAATATAAACGCCACATCTCACCTATAATCTGACATATAGTGTTAATTTTCCCTTAGGCTTTAATTTAATATTATGCAATAAATAAATTATATCAGAAAAAAGTAAAATAAATATAGGAAGTAATAAGCTACAAGTATTGTAATGGTGAATCAGTACGACCGATCTAGCATTTTATAAAACGTCGATATTAGTGAGAAATTTATTTTAAAATTTTTCTCCTTGCTTCCTGTTAACTAACACTGTATATTATCAAAATGTACCTTTGGCAAAGAACAATGTCATAAATATAAAATAAGTATCCCAAGAGGAAACTATATACGGGTAGACCTAGGTTTCGAATAACATTTTGAGCCTATTATAGAATATATTTTTTAAATTTCTTTAATGTATTTTTCGGCAACTTAAGGACATTCAATTGATTGGTATCCAATTTAATTGAAATACAGTTTTTCACCTGGGACTAAGATGCAAGATGCAGAAGAGACTAAAACAAAATTTTCTACCGGTATATAAACGCATTATAAGTCAAGATATAAATCCAATGTGAATATAGTGTAAGAAAGAGCTGGAGGGAGTTTTACACTGTTAGAGGGTATCTTTACTTACTTATACCTTCCTTCTAAAGTAGTTTGTATATAAACGGACGAATTTATTTATGTATGCTTACCTGGAACAAAGAGAAAAAACAAGAAATTAAAATATGTACTGACATTTCATATATATTAAAATAATAATTTTTTTCTAGAGAAAAGCTTAAAAAAAATCTGGTGTGACTGGTTACACAGCCCACAACTTTCTCTTACCTTAGGTAAGAGAAAGTTGTGTTCGGTGCTTGTCTCACCAGATTTTTTTGTGTCGAGATATGTTTAGTTTCCGCCGATATATTTGAATTCAAGATGTAACAATTTTTTAAAATGGGAAAATTTTTTTTTTTTTTTAAACATTCACACTTTTTTCTCATTCACACTCACACACTCACATTCACACAGTCTTTTCGGCAGCTCAGGCCATATAAGACTATGTTACGATATCCATTATTGATAAATATATATATCATAAGGGTCCATGGCATTCTCTATTTAAGCCATTTTATAGAGGTAAGAGAAAGTAAACATATTTATTAAAAGGCAGCCGTGACGTAGATGTGAGTTGAGTTAATCTAATAAATCTTTTTTGATGACTTTATTTTTAATTTGTAACTATATTCAATTTCACTGATTAATTTATGATTGATGCTACAGGGGAACCGAGATTAAAAGACGTTTTTATTTAACGTACATGAGTTTTCAGATCAAGAGTTTAATTCACTAAACTATCTTAAAAAATTCGGAATCTTGTATGAATAAATAATTATCTAATGTTTTAATCTATTATAAATACATGTATAATATTTAAATAGACTATCAAAAAAAAAATCAAGAAGAACTCAAAATCTAAAAAAAAAAACTAGAAAAGTTACCTTCATTTTTTAACCTAGTCTACTCATTATTTAAATTTGGAATAAATAGGATACGATATTAAAAAAATATATATATTCAAAATCAAATCTGCGGAAACAATTAAGAAAAACCTGAATTTAAATTTCTTACAAAGTTTTTTTTTTTGTTTTTTGCTTATTAAATCACACGCCCCAATTAATATCCAAGTTCATTATTTATTTATTTATTTATCATGCAAATGAAGGATTCTCGTTATAGAGATGTGCAGATAAAGATGATTTATAGAGATAAAATTTATAGGAATACTATTTTAGTTATTTGTAAGGTAAATAAAATTTTATAGAGAGGAGTTGTTTGTATTGGCGCGGGAATTTAAGTTAATTAAGGAAGGATCAATGGGTAATTTCAAAAGAAATTTGTTTAGAGTTTTATTAAAGAGCCCAATCAGTTAGGATGATTTTTGAGATTTTATAAAACATAAATGAAGGAACGTTAATAATAAATTTTTAAAAAATTCTACTTTCCTTGACATTAAAAATCAACTGACCATCTTAGTTTCCATAAGAAGGTGATTAGTTTATAGGTTAAAAATATCGTTAACCGCAGGAGTACGTGGGTTCGACTCCAACGAGTGTTTTATTTTTTTTCTATTTATTTAGGTACGCGTCTCGAAAAGCCGTTAGAACACGATTGACTACCGAGTTACTCGAGGTGGCAAGAGATGGCGTTAGTTCTCCCCATAGGAATACAAGGGATTTATTCCATTTCATTTTAAAGTTCCAGCTAATTAATTAAGGGTAGAAAATTAATTATTTTTTAACACAATGATTACTAATTTAATTATCTATAAGATATAGAGCGAATTTTTAAAAAAATATCTTTTATTTAAAGTGATTAATCTAAAAAAAAAATTTATTTTTTCGAAAATCAAAAAAAGGGCTTCTGTAAGTTGTAGATATTTTAAATAGCTTTAATTTAAAAAAAAATGAGGTCCATAGCTTCAAAATTGTGGCCGCTGGAATCTCCCAAAATTAGCACTCCGAGACGCGCCGAGATCTTAAGAGGTTCGTAAATAATATCGAAAATTTTTAATGTTTTGACTCAACTTGACTCAACTAATAATAACACTTGTTATGAATATAATTTTTTTACTTTATAATCAATTATACAAAAAAATCAGGATGAGTGTCAAAGTGAAACTTCCTGAACATGTATAATAAGCTTCATTTAACGACAACTCAAAGCAAATTACTTTTTTATGACTATAAATACAAATATCAAAAGAATATATGAATAAAAATTTAAATTTATAATTGAAAAAAAAAAATCGGCTGCAATAATCTGAATTGCATTGACTTTTGAACCTTGAAGATGGCGCCAACCTTCATTAATAAAATTTCTTGGTCAAATTTATTTTAACCTCGTCTTATAAATTACCATTTATTCGGTTATTATCTGTAATTGATAGTGTGTGTGGTGTAACTATCACCGCAGGAGACCTCGCAGCCCTTCGAGGGACGATTTCTTTATAGTAAATATTAAAAAAAAATTTCTTAAGATAATTTATTTGCGTGTTAATATTTCAAGATTTCATCATCAATGTAAAGACCTATTGTATTTGTTTTGTTTTTGTTAATGCTAACTAGGACGTTGTTGTTGTTGCGGTTTTGTCGTTACAGGGACATTAAGTGGATTTTATTGGTGATAAAAAAACGCCATATATAGAGGTGGCCATCAAGGAAGGAAGCCTTGTTAGAGATTTGAACGCCCGAAGATGTTTTTGCGTGTTAATTGATGATGCTTATTTAAAAAGCATTCCATCTAATTAGTTGTCTCAAAAAAAAGAAAGAAAGAAAGAGAGAGAGAGAGAGATTGGATCTAGGACAAAGAGAGTGTGGAGGGCATTAAACTAACAACAAAAGAATTCTCAATTAGAGGCACAATATGACAGTCATGTTGAGTTATGTGGGTCATCGAGCGAGAGAGAAAGAAAGAATAGGCGAAATCATTAAGAATGAAATTTATGAATTTATCAGTAAAAAGATTTCAATGAAAACGAAAATGTTTATTTACATTTTTTTTTAATATTCATATTAAAAAGTTAAAGGTATAACGATGCATTTTTAAAATGACTGTTGATGTTGTTGCAGCTAGGCAAGGATTAAATAATAAACTTGTCTCCACGACTAATATCAATCAAATTTTTGAGCCCCCGGGTTTGGCGTAGTAGGTAGCGTGCCTACCTCCTATACCAAACGTCGCGGGTTCGGACCCAGGCAGTCCGATGATTTTATTTAAGCCATTTGGGTACCAGATGGCTTAAATAGAAATGCCTGAACACCAAATTGATATATTAATTACAACGGTTATCGTAAAAGTCTTAAATGGCCTAAGTTGCCGAAAAGACTGTGTGAATGTGTGTGTGAGTGTGAGCGTGAATGAGAAAAAAAAAAAAAAAAAAAAATCAAATTTTTGAAACAAATTCTCTTTTATTTTCACACTTTTTTTGCCTTTCACGCATCCATACACGCAGTCTTTTCGACCATTTAAGACTTTAAACGATACCTGTTATTTGTAAATATATCAATTGGGAGTCCAGGCATTCTTATGTAAGCCATTTGGTATCCAAATGGCTTAAATAAAATCATTGAACTTTCTGGGATCCGAACCCTCGAGCCTTGGTATACAAAGCAGGCTCGCTACCAACTACGCCAAGCCCGAGGGCTATTTTTATTTTATGTGTTTTTGTTTTGCGGCTATTTTATTGTGATTTTATCTTATTTGCTGAAAATATTTATTTTATTATTTTTTTTTTTTCACTTCATTTTCATTTTCGGTCATTCACGTCACTTATCCCTATAACACAAATCAATATTATTTTAAAGAATGTTATTGTTTAAAAAATAAATAAATGTAAATGTAAAAAAAGCAGCTGAATAGTTAAAAAAAAAACATTCTTTTTCCATTCACACTCACACACACATACACACAGTGTTTTCGACAACTTAGGTCATATAAGACTTTAAACGATAACCGTTATTTAATAATATATATATTTGGGGTCCAGGCATTCTTATTTAAGCCATTTGGTATTCAAATGGCTTAAATAAAATAATCGGACTGCCTGGGATCTGAAACCGCGACCCTTATATACAAGGAATGTGCGCTACTTCGTAGAAAAACAAACAATAAAAAAAAAAATTTATAAAGTAAAGAACGAAAATCTAAGAAAGTTTCCATCCATGTTTATAGCGATTTTTATAGCATTGGGATAAATTGAAAAATATTAAATTTGAAAACTTATTAAACTCATAATAAAATTTTTTTATCATTGAAAATCGAAAATCCGTGAAATTTAAGATTTTTTTTATTAGGCAAAAAAAATACGAAGATATTCTAACTGTTCTTAGTTTTTTTTTTTTTTTTTATTAAATAATAATAACACTAATAATAGAAATCATAGTATCCAGTTACTTTGAATATAAAAAGCGAAAAATAATGTGTATGTAATTGAATAATCGAGAGGAATATAAAATTTCCAAATAATCGACAAAAAAAAAAAAAAAAAAAAACGTGCACCGCCAGAGGGTAATTTTTTTTATGATGATCATCAAGGCGCTTGTTCGTTGTTTTCTAATCTAATAAAAAATAATTTCCTGCGAAATTGATTTATTTATTTAATATCCGGAGTGAATAATTTATTTATTCATTATAAAAAAAAAATCATGGGAATTCAATTACAGTATATTTATGAATTCTTAGGATCCGGATTATTTTTTTTAAATAGCGGAAATACAAATTTTATATATGCTTATAAGTGTATAATAAATTGTATTTATTACTCGCATCAATTCACTTTTATTAATCATAATACAGGATGTGAATCGAGGTTTTTACTTTCTTATAATATTCAATTGTTGTAGTATATAGGAAAGTAAGGAATGAAGAATTCAAGCAAAGATTCAAGCACAGATTTATGAGCGAGGCTTTCCCCGGAAAATTCTTATTTTTTCCGCGATTCGAGAAATTAAAAAAAAAAATCTTATTAAATATTTTTTAAAATAAATTTTAATTTTTTTTAAAGTATTTTTTATTAATAAATATATTGAAACATATCATCTAGAGTTTTTAATTTATTTTACCCGATTTTAAATACGGTAACTAAAATACATATACAGTGATTCAATGTCGAACCCCCCCCCCCTGTTCTTTGCGCCAGAAGTAGATATCTCACTTCAAGTCAGTTTTCGCGTTGCTCAATAAAATTTATTTAAATTTTATTGTCTACCAATAAATAAGGACTGAATCTAAATGTCTCTAGATGTCTAAAACGAAAAAAAAGGAAAATTTGTTTTTAAATTATTTTCTTTTTATTATTATTATTTTTTTTTTTAAGTATAGAGGAGAGGAAGGCTGAGCGTTGCGCCATTACGTCGGGAAGCGAAAGCCTACCCAAATTTCCCGGATGCCTAATTAATGCCTCATGGCTTTTGCCAATTGCTCGCCTACCTACCTACATCACTAACGACATCACACACATACACACATCACACCTAGAAAATAGCTTTCTCAAACTAAAATTCGCATTATATCCTGAATGTTCTAAATGTATCATCATTATGGCATGTTTGACAACAAAACGTGTTTAGTTTATAAAAAAAATGTTAGTATTAGTGAAAATCCTGCACGTCTTAAGAGTTTTTGTTATTTATTAATCATTCTCTCTTCTTTTACATATTTATTAAAGTCCTTGAAAGAATTATTATATAAACTATATTTTTTTACATAATATGTGGGTTAAGTTGAAAAAAAAAACAAAACAATTGTTTAAACTCCCTTTGTTTTCATGTATCTTTGTTCCTCTTAATTATTTAATCTGCTGATGACTTTAATGTTGCAAGATGAAGCAAACTTATGTTTAATGGGTATTTTTATTTCTTACAATCGAGTAAAACAAAATTTACTATTCTTTCTAATGGAAAAATTAAAGATGCTTTGCTTTCTCATTATAAATCATTCAATATTCTCCAAAAACAGCAGGTTTAATTATGGCTTTAGAATATTCGCAACTTTCGAAATTAAATATGTCCAGTATGATGTCCAGAAACTCCAACTCCTTAAATTGACCTCTCAACTTTCTCTCTCTAACTCTTAGAGCTGCGAATTCAAATTTGATATTCCATTAATTTATACTCTCAACTTTCCTAATTCAGGTTTATTATATTTCCTATAAAATTAACTGATAGGAACATATAATAAATTTTCATTAAAGAGTTTCTAAAATATTATATTACTTATCAAATGATTTTATTTAACAATTAATAAATAGGTAAATTTTTTTTTATTTGATCATAAAGAGTGGTGCTAATTTATTTTTCATATGAGACTAAATTTTAAAAAATCTGGTGTGACTGGCGCACAGCACACAACTTTCTCTTACCTTCGGTAATCGAAAGTTGTGTTCTGTGCTTGTCACACCAGATTTTTTGTGTCGACATATATTTAGTTTCCGCCAATATATTAGAATTTAAGATGTCAAATTTATAAACATGGGAAAATATTTATATTTTGTTACCATGGCAACCATTTCTCCTATCTTTCCTATGAAGCACAATAGTAAAGTGTGCTTCAAACAATTTTGAGGGCAAAACGAGAATATACATTTGAAAGAACATCTAAAAAATAATTGATTTTTGAATTTTAATCAAAATCGTTAGAGCGAATTTTGAGAAAATTGAAAAAAACTGAAAAAGTACATCAGTAAAGTACTAGTACTCTTTGGCCGATTTTGATTAAAAGCTTATTTTTCCGGTCCTGGGGGGTGTTTAACTTAAATATAGAATTTCAACCTCGTAGCTCAATTCCTTCATGCTTAAAATTGAACACACACACACACACACAGACCACGTCGTGAAAATCACTTTTTTGGATTCAGGGGACCTCAAAACGTAAAGATCCATCAAAATCTCGACATCGAATTTTTGACATGAATCCAATACTTTCTCTCTATATATATATTACATATATACATAGGTAAGAGAAAGTAAAAATTTTTAATAAATTGATGAAGATAGTGACTGAACATATGATAATGAGAAAAGTAAAAGGCAGCTAAAATAGATTGATTTCTTTCCTGACTGATAGAGGAGAAGGTCCAAATTTCGGCTAGGGTCCAAATTCTGGCTAGTACTGTAATCAGTGTAAGGAGATGCTGCAATGTAGCCGCGATAGTATGAAACAACTTCTCAGGGAACACCCATTGCATGGTTGAAGAAGCTGCGCAATTCAGTGACAGTTGTTTGAGTGGTGGTAATTTTTTCGATTTTCGACAATTGAAAACTTTTACAAGTATGCATTTTTTAATTTACTGATTAGTCTAAAACTTTGAATATATTATTCTCCATAAATAGTTGGGTTAAAGATACCCTAAGGTACCATAATCAATATAATTCCAAGCTCTCAACCGACTGTAGAATTTTTTATTAACCTCAAACCGACGCCATAGTGAAGGTCTAAATTCGGGCTACTAGGAAAAAAACAAACAAAGGACGTAAAGCCGTAAGGTCTTGACTCATTACTGGCACCCCATACAAAGAGGCACTTACTCATTATATATACAATTATCTGAATATAATAAATACATCTTGTGCAAGGGCGGATACAAGGGGGGGGGGGGTAAAGGGGTAATTACCCCCCACCCCAAAAATTTGAAAAAAATACTTTTTTTCTAAAAAAAAAATGTATTTTTAATGTAAAATTTTAAAAATTAATACTTAAAAATTTGATTTGTATTTATATTCTGGCAAACAAGTATAGAATGCGCCTTTAAATTACCGAAATTAAGAAAAAATTGTGTGTTGTGCGACCAGTCACACCAGATTACCCCCCCTCCCCCGAGAAACACCTCTGGATCCGCCCTTGTTCTTGAGTTAAATATTTGTACATATTTTATTGTTTTATTCTAGTTTATTTTTGCCTAGCCCAAATTTAGACCACATCTCAAAAATTTGTGATTTTGAATATTTTTTTAAGTGATAAAAAAAAAATAAAATTAAAGGTATTTTAAAGCTTTTTAAATAGTTTATCGAAAGAAAACCTTTGAATGTACAATTTTATCATGGTTAGAGTTAATAATATTCATTCTAACAAAAGTTATAACACAAAAAGTAAACAGTAGCCGAAATTTGGACCTTCTCCTCTAATATCTATTTAAATTTCAATATATTTCTATACCGAACGTCGCGGGTTCGGACCCCAGGCAGTCCGATAATTTTATTTAAGGCATTTGGATACAAAATGACTTAAATAAAAATGCCTGGACCCCCAATAGACATATTAAACATACTGAGTATAGTTAAAAGTCTTAAATGGCCTGAGTTGGCGAAAAGACTGTGTGAATGTGTGTGTGAGTGTGAATGAGAAAAAAGTGTGAATGTTTAAAAAAAAAAAAAAAAATCTCTCCAACCTTGTTTTATTATTAATACCAAAAATAGATAGATAAGTATTTATTTGGCTTTGAGTCACATGCCTCCTGGAACTTACATAAAGTACAGAGTAAAATAATTAAATATAACCAATCGACCTCCTGCTATTTTCATTGTCTCGCATTAAAGTCTCTAAATGATTTTTATTATTGCTGATTTTGAAACTATAAAATAGAAAGATGAATTATTTATGCAACATATAATATATAAGGATATGCCTTTTAAAAACAAAGAGGTCTTGGCAGATTATTACGTAAGTTGTCTTCAGTTTCGATTAGAAATTCTTTGGCAGATTTAATGATTAGGATTCGATTTCTTCCCTTCGAGCGATCTTTGATAAAAACCCAAGCCGCCTAATGAACGAGAAACCTAACTGATGGTCTCTGGTCACGCTTGGTCTCATTAATCGCTATGGTTCTTTAAGTATATATTATTTTAAAATTTTGGAGAAGGATACTGTAGTAAAACCTTAATTAGTTAATTAATTTGGAGTTATGTAAATGAATAATTTTCTATAGAACAAGTTCTAGAACAACTTAAATCATGCCAATAAATTTCCTTTAATAGTTTAGGCGATTATTTGACTAAGGATATACTTCCTATAAATTACCAGTATTTCCGAGTTTTTATAGATATTTATAGGCCTATATTTCTTGTATTTATTTATTTTATAAATAATAATAATTTTCATCTCTATCTAAAAAAGAAAGTGGGCTTAGTTATAAATTTTGATCAGACATCTTGTTAGGGATGATCAAATATTTTTTTACTTGAAAGCCAACTCAACGACTTGATAAGAGTCCACGAAATATTTATAATTTTCTAATGAAAGTGGTCTTTCGCAAAACAAAATAGTAAATAAATTTTCCAGGCAAATGTATTTATACTACCGTACTTGGTATCAAAATAATTTAAATTTAATACTATAAATTTTCTTTGAGATTCGTACCCACACCTCTTGGCTTTTTGAGTTTATCAATCAATATTGATGGATTGTCACTATCTCTAGCCTTTCAGCCACGGGGTGAAGAGTTATTATTAGAGACCGGAAAAAAAGCTTAAAAAAATGGAAAAAAGTGCTTAAAAAAGCATAAAAAACTTGAATAAAAAGTTGTTAAATAAGCATAAAAGTTGAAAAAAAGCATCTCATAAGCAATTTTTACTCATACCAATGGCGTATACAAATTTTTTTTAAAGAAACTAAATTTATTCCGCCCCGCCCTGCGAAAAATTTTGTTTTTGCGGAACCAAATTTTTTTCACCCTGCGGAAAAAATTTTTTTTACAGGGCTATATTTTTTCACCCTGCGGGGTTTTTGGAAAATTTTTTTTTTTTTTTTTTTGTGGGGGGCGGCCCTCCCCTCCCCCCTCCCCCCCTTATATACGTCCCTGGTGTATGCGTGTGTGAATGGGAAAAAAGTGTGTTTTTTAATAAAAAAAACAAAAAAATTATAAATATTCGTAAAATAAGTTCAAATAAGCACGAAAGGGAAAAAAAGCATGAAAACTCACAAAAAAGCATAAAAAATGCAATCTCAATGCACTTAGTTTTTCCTAATTCGTATAGAAATTAAATATCTAATGGTTGCTTATAAAATTGAGCAATAAGCATTTTGCTTAAAATCCGGTCTCTAGTTATTATAAATGTTTGAAAATTATAAAATTTTTATTCTGGTTTTTACTTTCTCTTACTCTATATATAATTATATGAAATATATAGAGAGAAAGTATTGCGATCATGATCATGTCAAAAATTCGATGTTGAGATTTTGGTGGATATACATGTTTCGAGGTCCCCTGAGTCAAAAAAAAAGGGTCCCGCAAATTAGTCTGTCTGTCTGTGTGTTTGTGTGTAACGATTTTAGCATGAAGGAATTGAGCTACCGGATTGAAATTTTATATTTAAGTTAGGTAGGGTACCCCTCTTGGACAAAATAAGCTTTAGAACAAAATCGGCCAAAAAGTACTAGTACTTTACTGATGTACTTTTCCAGTTTTTTTGATTTTCTCAAAATTCGCTCAAACGATTTTGATTAAAATTCAAAAATCAATTATTTTTTAGATGCTCTTTAAAATGTATATTCTCATTTTCCACTCAAAATTGTTAGAAACACACTTTATTCTTGTATTTCATGGAAAGATAGGAGAAATGGTTGCTATGGTAACAAAATATAAATATTTTCCCATGTTTATAAATTTTACATCTTGAATTCTGCCCCCGGGTGTGGCGTAGTAGGTAGCGCGCCTACCTCCTATACCAAACGTCGCGGGTTCGGACCCAGGCAGTCCGATGATTTTATTTAAGCCATTTGGATACCAGATGGCTTAAATAGAAATGCCTGAACCTACAATTTATATATTATAGTCAAACCGCCTAAGGGGCTCCTGACCCCTTGTCGCCTTCAGCGAGCAAGTTTATTCCCAATTTGGGATATTTCTTGTTGCAATGCAAGTGTTAAGATGTTAAGGAAGGATCTTATATTCAAGCGAGGCAGGGTACCGATTGGGAACAGCAAAAAGGGTCTGTTTATGACTGTTTAAAGGGTCAGTCACCTGTCCCTCTTCGTTTTTCAACTGCCGCTAGCCCCCACCCCCAGCCCATAGTCAGGTAGGAAGCTGGTTCACAGCATAAAGGACGCTCTCTAATTTCTAGCCAACTTGTTGATTTTGTGTTCCCATATTGAAGAAATTTGATTATAATTAATTTTCCAAAACATTTAAGAGATTCAAATTATTACTAGTTACTCCCAGAGCATGTATTATAGGTGTAATAATTTCAAATGGATTCATTGAAAATTGTGGATTTCTATAGAACATATACATACATATTTAATACATACATACATTTTTCCCATTTCATTTTTATATATTACTTACAACGGTTATCGTCAAAGTCTTAAATGGCCTAAGTTGCCGAAAAGACTGTGTGAATGTGTGTGTGAGTGTGAGTGTGAATGAGAAAAAAGTGTGAATGTTTAAAAAAAAAAATAAAATCTTGAATTCTAATATATCGGCGGAAACTAAATATATGTCGACACAAAAAATCTGGTGTGACAAGCACAGAACACAACTTAAGGTAAGAGAAAGTTGTGTGCTGTGCGATCAGTCATACCAGATTTTTTTGAAATATATTGAGATCTAATTAAAAAGAGAATAATTAATAGGGCCATAAAATAGTAAAGAATAAATACTATACGTTTTTTACTATTATTTATTTGTCTCTCCCATCCAAGAGAGAGCATTATTTATTTTCATTCTCTCTGGGTCTAATGAATCACTTTATTTAGACGATAGATTTGCGATCGAGATATTAGAATGTTTTTACAAATAAGAAAAGGTTTAATTGCTTTTCCAAAAATAGATTCATCTCTCGCCGGTGACAATGCCTGGAGGGGAGGTGCAGGCGCCACTTCCCCTCATCTCGCCGTTTCTAGAGCCCTAAATAATATCGTTATAAAAAATAAAAACTTTGCATATTGAATTGCGTAGAACTCGCAAACTACGGCCCCAAACAAAAACAAAATATAAATAAACAATTTTTCAAATTCGTAGTACTGTAGAAACTAAATATATTTCGGCACAAAAAAATCTGGTGTGACAAGCACAGAGAAAGTTGTGTTCTGTCGTCACACAAGATTTTTTCAATCATTAGGTATTTCTAATTAAGTAAATTTTAATAAAAAAACAAAATAAATAAATACATGTTTATTTTATACCATTACTTTACAGAATGTAAATTTTTATTAAAGTGTGTGAGCGTGTACAGAAGGAGGACAACCAAACATATCCTTGAAAATCTATTGTCTTTTTATTTTTCGATGGAATAAAATTTATAATAATATTGGGAGAATTAATTTTCAAACACCCATAAATTATAATTAAATAAATAAATAAAAAAAATAAGGACTCGCTATTTTTAAAAAGCAAGGACGTTAAGAAAAAAAATATTGTATGCAAATATTTGATAAGAAGGCTTCTTTTATCTTGAAATCTTAATTAAGAATTTATATAATACAAGGATATGATTTATTAAGCAAAGGATTTTCAAAATTAATCTAATAATAAAGTTTTTTTATATTAATTGTTGGTACTAATGGTAGAATTATCACGTGCATAATTATTTAATGATACTCAAGATCAAGGTCATCAATCAATGCAATAATAGAGTAATAGAGAAATAATTAAGTTTTCTCAGGAAATATGTTGTTAGTATAAAATTAATTGGTAAAGCTTATTCATTTTATAATTAAACAGTAAATAAATTATATAAAACTTTATTAACCTTATTCGCTCAGCAAAAACTAACAAATTTATACCTCCTAATAATTTTTCAACAAATAAAAATATTTTGAGATTATAATAACTAATTTCCTGTGGAATCCGCTTCACAAAATGAGTTCCTCTTAAAATAAGTAAATTAAATTCTGGTCTTTTCTGCGTGTGCATAATAGGCCCTCTTATTCATCTTCAGTCACGGCCCTGCATCAGATGATTTATCAAAATGATACATCAGTTGAACGAATCAAAAAGAAGTGGAATTAATAGCAGCAAACCACTTGCTCGTAATAATAGACGTTTTTGAAATGAAGACTCTCTGGGAAAGGAATTGGATTGCTATATTTAGTAGTAGGCTACTATAATAAAGAATAGAACAGGAAATGTAAAAAAGAATAAAATACACCCTAATATAAAATAGTATTTAGTTTAAGCTTATTGAGAAGAAATTCTTTTATACAGTAAAGTTTTTAATAACACGGGGAATGAAGGGAAAAAAGTAGGGGTAAATATTTATTAAGATCCATAATTTTCTCAATTTCCCCTGGATAAATTCTTAGTAATAATTAAGAACTCCAGTCCTCGACTAAATTTAATCTCAATTTCCATTTTCCAAAAAAATAAACAGAAAATTTTATGATTAAAAAAAAAATTAATTAAAAAATTTTTTTTTTTTAACATTCACACTTTTTTCTCATTCACTCAGTCTTTTCGGCAACTTAGGCCATTTAAGACTTTAGACGATAACCGTTGAAATTAATATATCAATTTGGTGTTCAGGCATTTCTATTTAAGCCATAAAAAAAATTAAATTATTTAAATAAAGAATGAAAATTTTAACAATTATTTATTAAAATTATGCATCGATTCGATTGAATTGTGCCTGGTCCTCCTATACATGTATATAATTATTTATATATCGTCATTATTATCGTTAAGGTCTATATGGTCTAAGATGCCGGAATAATGTGTTTATATGTGTTTTTTGTACCAGTGTTCTTGTAATGTTTTGATTTATATTGATTTACATTAAAAAAAGATGCCCTTCCATCGAATAATTATAAATAAATGAAAAATTTTTTACATATGCTGTTATAATAGATACTAGAGTTTAAGAATATCTCTTCATTATATTTCAAAGGATCGTCAATAAATAATATTTTAGATCATTTAAATATTATTTATGTTAGCGTTTTATAAACTTTTAATAAATATTACTGTATGGTATTTGTGATTTCTAAACGGGAAGAGAGGCATTTGCACTTGTAACCCACATTTCACAATCAGACTACAAAGATAGCATATAATATATAACTCCGTTATGAATATATAACGATATGCATATATCTATTGCTGGTTAATTCAATTTAAACGGTCTAGAAGAGAATAAACATCCATTTTCTCTGAACCGGTTAATCGAATAATAGTTGAGATTTTAAATTTGGATAAGACGATCAATGATTTTTACCTAGCATTGACCCTGAATATCTGATAAAAATAGATAGTCAACGACCTATTTTATATAATAATCTTTTACGGTTTTTTTTTTATTTGATTCACATTTAAGATAACTGATCTGGAGGAGGAGAAAAGAAAAAAAGCAAAAAATCAAAATATGCCTGTATATGTTAAAGCGGAGGCAGTGAAAGCTTTATGGCCAGAGGCGCCCCCGGCTTGCACGCCCAGCACTTTCTCCTCTCATTGGGAGATGGCCTTTCACTGACGACCTGGCCCTTGCTCTTCTGCTTACTATCTTCTCTTCTTCTATTTCATTTGATATACAATATTGAAATTAAATAACAAGTATAGTGGCGGACAATGGAACAACCTCTATCTCATAGATCTCATTTTTTTTACAAAGGTCAATGTTTGAGTTGGAGAGATTTTTTTTTTCGTTCCATGTCTCATCTGATTAAAAAGTGAGTGTTGGGTAATAAAATTATTTTTATAGTAAAGGCCTACTCAGAATTCTTAAGTAGGTGGGCATCCTCAATAAACTCTTCTGCTTGATCTCTAAATTTTTTATTTCTCAAATTTCTTTGTTATTCAAGAAAATATTCTCAAAGAATTTCTTCGATCTCATTCATCCCCTCGTTCAAAAAAAAAAAAATTGGTCTAAATTTATTATACAAGTCTAATGTAAATGCTCAGACGATTTAAGTTGTTGTAGTGGCGGTGATATATATAAAAGAATAAGTAGAAGCAGACAAAAATAACAAATTTTTTTGCAATTTTCAGTAAACGTTTATGTATGTATTTTTACCATTCTGAAAAACATACATAAGAGATTTTAAAATAGAAATTATCATCCTCAGAATTAGTCATAGTAACAATAAGGATTTGCGTGAAGGTACTATTATCGTATATTGTATACACTCATTGTGCATGATTCTGATGATGATAAATTCATTTTTAGAATGAATTGAAAAAGTTTTTTAATAAGAGTATCGAAACGTTTTCTGGGGATTGAAAAAGCAATAAGATGATTAGTTTTGACAGAAAAAAGTTTAACGACTAATTGAAGAGAATGAGCCACTAAGATCGTTGAAGTTAAGCAAAGCTGAATTTATATTTGGGTGGTCCCTGTGTCTCCAGAAGCAAAAGAATTGAATGAAAGCGGGAAACCATCAGTAAAAATTTTCATAATAAATATACAATTATTATAATCTCTAAAAGTTAAACTGACCTTAACAGCTGAGTGAATGAAAATTTAGATTAAAAAAATCCGATGATCTTTCAATCAATTTAGTATTATAAAGATACTTTACTGAATAATTTAAAATGTTTGTGTAAATCGAATGATCACGATTTTGAATGAAGGAAGATTTTTGTATGAAGAAGAGGTTAAAAAATGAAGTGTATAATTCGATTCCTTCTTTTTTATTTATTTTTTTTTTTGGTATTCAAATTTTATCTTAATTTTCATAAAGAGATAAAAAAAAAAAACTCTGAATATTACCCAAGAAATGAGTTTAAATTTGTGTAAATACAATGGATAATTTGTATAGCTTACAAGCAATTGCAAAGAGGTTAAGTAAATAAGTTAAATGCTTATAGTAAAACAAACTCCATTTTTCATTATAGTTTAACATTTCACGATTCGTCTTTAAGTGTCATACGAAGTGAATAAGTGAAGGGAAGTGAGTGAAGTGAAGAAAAAAGAGATAGAAAAAAAAACTATATCAGGGATTCTCTCTCGATTTTAACCTTTAAAACATTTCTCTAACATTAAATACTTGTACTAAACATGACTTTCCATTATCGACTACGACGTTTGGACTATCTTAAATAGAGTAGGCTACATATTTCAGGAATTAGAGAAATTTTCCTAAATGCGAATCTTACTTGTTTGTCGTATGTCTATCACCACTCCAAAGTATAGGCCATTATTGTATTATTATTATTATTATTATTTTTATCCCGATTTCTAATCTAAAATTTTGTTTTTCAAGTTCTAAAATAATTGAAGAAATTTTTTTTATAATAAGTATGAGATAAGAGGATCTTTTTTGATAGGATAGATAGAAATAGATAATTTACTTTGAATTTGCTCACTGAAGAAAACGAACATAGCTCAAAAATTTCTTAGTTAGAAAGATAATAAAAATCAATTTAAAATATACGTTTACAAAAAAAATTTGTTACAAAAAGCAATTTTTAGCTGTGATGTTATATTAATAAGAGTGTAGAAAATGAGAAATGCAGCTAAGGTATTTTCTTTATTTATTTATTCCGCACGGCTGACGTTTCGGTTCCGTGTTTGAACCATCTTCAGAACTGGAGAAAAGTCATTAAGAAAGTGTCATTGTGGATTTTATACATTGTTGAATCAAATTCTTCTATAATAAATATATACACAGCATGCGATGACCAGGCACATAAATGAATAAAATTCACTATGACACTTTCATAATGACTTTTCGCCAACTTTGAAGATGGTCCAAACACGGAACCGAAACGTCAACAGTGCGGAATAAATAAATAAATAAATAAAAAACCTTAGCTGCATTTCTCATTTTCTACCCTCTTAATAAAAAAAATTTTGTGATCAAATGAGATCCGCAGGATGCGCGCCTGCTTACACTCCAATTGATGTAATTTTCAATTTAAAAAAAAATATAATGTTCGATGCACAACTTTTTCTTACCGAAGGGTAAGAAAAAGTGTGTTGTGCACCAGTCACACCAGATTTGGTTGAAAAATAATTAATTTTTTTTAAATTAATTATTTTAATTTATTAATATTTATTTAAATTAATTTCAATTTTTATAATTTATGTCTTTATTAAGTAGATAACTTCAAAAAACCCTTAATACTGAAGAGAGTTTATTCTCTGGAAGTGGGTTTCTGCATCACACACTAGCCATAGGTCAACTAGCTACCCAAACATCAAACAACCGGCCCGTTATTGATTAATATACATATATGGGGTCCAGGCATTCTTATTTAACGCCATTTGGTATCCAAATGGCTTAAATAAAATCATCGGACTGCCTGGGGTCCGAACCCGCGACTCTTGGTATACGAGGTTAGCACGCTAACCCTTACACCAAGCCCCGAGGGCCAACCGACCTTTAATGGGTATATAGAAGCGATAAAGTTAGTGTGATGTTCTTAACCACTAATTTATATAGCTTTTTGTTTATTATATTTCAAGATTAATTATTTTAAGAAAATTAGATAGTAGAAGAGAATCTGATTGCATTTAATAAGTAAGTTTAATTAAATAATCTCTTGATTTTAATATCAACTTGACTCTCTTTGTATTTAAAAGGGCAATCAAAACAACGATCATTTATAGCAACATCGAACGAAGTAAATAAAAAATTCAATATATTTAAAATAGTAGAATATTTCCTAAAGAACGAGATGTATTGATTTTCTTTCCCTTTGATTTATTGATCGAGTAGAAAAAGAGGGAAACTGTGAGTGCAAGTGAGAGAGAAAATAATCAATATTGAACACAAAACCGGTTCGCCGTCTGCAAGTCAAACAATCGAGTCTGGCGTGTTTCTGAGAAACAATTAAAAAAGCAATAAAATTAAAATAATATATAAATATATTCCGCGAACTGAAAACATCGGCTCAATTAGAAAAAAATTGATTTAATATAATAAAATAACTTCTTTATTTCAAACTTACAATTTATATATTTATTTTCTCTTCTATACTATTATATAAAAGACAATCTCTGTCTGTCTGTCTGTCTGTCTGTCTGTCTGTCTGTCTGTCTGTCTGTCTGTCTGTCTGTCTGTCTGTCTGTCTGTCTGTTTGTAACGCATAGACTCCGAAACTACTGGACCGATTTTCATGGAGTTTTTTTTAATGGGTAGGGAATTTTCCGGGGGTGGTTTTAGGCTATCATTATATCGAATTAGGGGTAGGGAACCCCCCCTTTTTGGGGGTTATCAATTACCCCATAGCAAAGCATTGGAAAACAGGATCTAACTCGCTTTATGAAAAATATATTTATCAAATCTTTAAAATGAAAAATAAAAACTCTTCCTCCCCCTAACAATTCGACATTTGAAAAGATTTTTCCGCTCTGCGCCCCCCCCTAAAATTTTATTTTTTTTATTTTTCATTCGATTTTAATAAAATTTAAAATGACGCTTTCTTAGGGTGTAAATAATTGAAAAATGGTATTTTAGACCCCAGAAAGTTCAATCACCCCCCTGCCCCCCCCCTAAAATTTTATTTTTTTTATTTTTCATTCGATTTTAATAAAATTTAAAATGACGCTTTCTTAGGGTGTAAATAATTGAAAAATGGTATTTTAGACCCCAGAAAGTTCAATCACCCCCCTGCCCCCCCCCCTAAAATTTTATTTTTTTTTTTTTCATTCGATTTTAATAAAATTTAAAATGACGCTTTCTTAGGGTGTAAATAATTGAAAAATGGTATTTTAGACATCAGAAAGTTCAATCACCCCTCTGCCCCCCCTGAAATTTATTTTTCATTCGATTTTAATAAAATTTAAAATGTTGCTTTCTTAGGGTGTAAATAATTAAAAAATGGTATTTTAGACATCAGAAAGTTCAATCACCCCCCTGCCCCCCCTGAAATTTATTTTTTATTCGATTTTAATAAAATTTAAAATGACGCTTTCTTAGGGTGTAAATAATTGAAAAATGGTATTTTAGACATCAGAAAGTTCAATCACCCCCTGCCCCCCCCTGAAATTTATTTTTCATTCGATTTTAATAAAATTTAAAATGTTGCTTTCTTAGGGTGTAAATAATTGAAAAATGGTATTTTAGACATCAGAAAGTTCAATCACCCCTCTGCCCCCCTGAAATTTATTTTTCATTCGATTTTAATAAAATTTAAAATGTTGCTTTCTTAGGGTGTAAATAATTAAAAAATGGTATTTTAGACATCAGAAAGTTCAATCACCCCCCTGACCCCCCCCTAAAATTTATTTTTTATTCGATTTTAATAAAATTTAAAATGACGCTTTCTTAGGGTGTAAATAATTGAAAAATGGTATTTTAGACATCAGAAAGTTCAATCACCCCCCCTGCCCCCCCCCTGAAATTTATTTTTCATTCGATTTTAATAAAATTTAAAATGTTGCTTTCTTAGGGTGTAAATAATTGAAAAATGGTATTTTAGACATCAGAAAGTTCAATCACCCCCCTGACCCCCCTGAAATTTATTTTTCATTCGATTTTAATAAAATTTAAAATGTTGCTTTCTTAGGGTGTAAATAATTGAAAAATGGTATTTTAGACATCAGAAAGTTCAATCACCCCCTGCCACCCCCCCCCCCCCCTGAAATTTATTTTTCATTCGATTTTAATAAAATTTAAAATGACGCTTTCTTAGGGTGTAAATAATTGAAAAATGGTATTTTCGACATCAGAAAGTTCAATCACCCCCCTGACCCCCCCCTAAAATTTATTTTTTATTCGATTTTAATAAAATTTAAAATGACGCTTCCTTAGGGTGTAAATAATTGAAAAATATATTAATCAAATATTTAAAATAAAAAATAAAAACTCTTTTTCATAATTAATTAAAATACATTTATCTGGACAACTCTTAGTCATATCCCGAGACGCCGCCCGCCAGGGCCAAGCGGGGTAGGGTTGCCGAAGGCAACCCTACCGCAGCTAGTACCCTATAAATGAAATATATATAAAAAAGTGATTGTTCATGATCAATCACTTCTGATGATGACAAGGAATTGTCGAAATACGTATCAAGTGTTAATTTTTTTAATTAATATAACCATTGAAACAAATAACCTAGTGTTTAATTTGTATATTTAATTTTAATTTACAAAATGTTTCAACGGTCGAAAGTTTAAATCTTATTTATTATTTTCATTTCATATAAAATGTTTTTAGAAATTAGAAATGCAGGGTCTATGCTATATAAAATATTTTGGAAAACAATGAATTTCTTAATCTTTTAATTTTTACTTTCTCTTACCTATGTATATATGATATATATATATAGAAAGTATTGGATTCATGTCAAAATTCGATGTCGAGATTTTGATGGATCTTCACGTTTTGAGGTCCCCTGAATCCAAAAAAATCTGGTGTGACTGGCGCACAGCACACAACTTTCTCTTACCTTCGGTAATCGAAAGTTGTGTACTGTGCTTGTCACACCAGATTTTTTCGTGTCGAAATATATTTAGTTCCCGACAGTACGGTACATTTGAATTCAGATGTAAAATTTATAAGTATGGGAAAATATTTATATTTTGTTACCATGGCAACCATTTTTCCTATCTTTCCTATGAAACACAAGAGTAAAGTGGTCTTCAGAAGATTTCAATCGCAAAATGAGAATATACATTTTAAAGAGCATCTAAAAAATAATTGATTTTTGAATTTAAAAAAAAATCGTTGGAGCAAATTTTGAGAAAATCGAAAAAAACTGAAAAAGTACATCAGTAAAGTACTAGTACTCTTTGGTCGATTTTGATTAAAAGCTTATTTTTCCGGTCCCGGGGGGTGTTTAACTTAAATATAAAATTTCAACCTCGTAGCTCAATTCCTTTATCCTTAAAATTGAACACACACCCACCCACCCACCCACACACCCACCCACAGACAGACCATGTCGCGAAAACCACTTTTTTGGATTCAGGGGACCTCAAAACGTGAAGATCCATCAAAATCTCGACATCGAATTTTTGACATGAATCCAATACTTTCTCTCTATATATATATTACATATATACATAGGTAAGAGAAAGTAAAAGTGGTTTTCGCGACATGGTCTGTCTGTGGGTGGGTGGGTGTGTGTTCAATTTTAAGGATGAAGGAATTGAGCTACGAGGTTGAAATTTTATATTAAAGTTAAACATCCCCCGGGACCGGAAAAATAAGCTTTTAATCAAAATCGGCCAAAGAGTACTAGTACTTTACTGATGTACTTTTTCAGTTTTTTTCGATTTTCTCAAAATTTGCTCCAACGATTTTTTTTTAAATTCAAAAATCAATTATTTTTTAGATGCTCTTTAAAATGTATATTCTCATTTTGCAATTGAAATCTTCTGAAGACCACTTTACTCTTGTATTTCATAGGGAATATAGGAGAAATGGTTGCCATGGTAACAAAATATAAATATTTTCCCATACTTATAAATTTTACATCTGAATTCATATGTTCCGTACTGTCGGGAACTAAATATATGTCGACACAAAAAATCTGGTGTGACAAGCACAGAACACAACTTTCGATTACCGAAGGTAAGAGAAAGTTGTGTGCTGTGCGCCAGTCACACCAGATTTTTTTTAATTTAAAAGATTTTATTTTTAAAATGAAATAAAAAAAGACATATTGCCCCCTTCCATCTTCTAATAATAAAATAAGTGTAGACTTTTAATAATAATAATAGTAATTAAAAATTTGTTTATTAAATATTTATTAATTGAATAAGAAAGAAAGAGGAAAGGAAAAGTGATTGACACATGAGACACGATTCCGAATTTCCCTCTGTGAAAGGGAAAGGATGGGATTCGAACCCACACATACGTAGATAGACAGACACATGGCATACATGTCACTAATTACGATGACTCTATACGTAGGCGACAAAAACTTAATAATAATAATTCACTAATACAACATCAAACAAGTGAAATCAATGAGGAAATACCTTTGAGATTTTTTTTTTTTTTTTTGGTGGGTTCAAGTGAGTTAAAAAGTTGTTAAAATTAAAATATGCATTCACTTTTTAAATAATGCTTGTTAATAAATAATACGTTCTACTCCCACCACTTAACATTATAAAGAAAGGAAAGTAAATATGTATTTGGGCCCTTACTCTTATTTTTATAAAAATATTTGTTCCAATGATTTCTGGTTAAACTCCCTTTCTGGTTTAAATTATAAAAAGTTATAAATCAGTCACATGTATGCACTCCTGAAGATGGGTTAATAGCCCGAAATATATCGAGTTAGAAATTCAATATTTCTTTCATTTACAACTTAGTAAAACCTCACATACCCTAAATAATTTTTACTTAAATTATAAACCCTTAGAATTTTAATATTTTTTCCACTCTAAGGGGTTTTGATCTTTTTTTAATGGACTTTTCTGTTCGGTAATAATATGGAACTTTCGGGGTTCTATAGTTAATTAAAAAATTTTTTTAATGAAAACCAATAGAGTTTTGAAAAATTAGATAAAATTAATCAAAAACACTAAGAAATATGTTTCAAAATAAAAAGATTTAATTTTGAGAAAAACTAAAAATGTACTAAATAATGTATGGAATAAGTACAAATGGATATTTAATTGTAAAATTTGAGTATTGAAAGATTTTTCGTTTTGAAGTTGTTTTCTTAGCCATATTTTTCAACTAAAAAAAAGAAGAAACTCTCTATACTCAAATTTTATACTTAAAACTCATTTTGTAGGTGTCTCGAGAATTTTGAATAAAATTATGAATGAATTCTCTTCATTCATTAGTGTCACTCCGAGGTCGTTACTCCGAGGGATAACTTTCATACCATGAGATTTGAACTAGAGTTGTCTACAACCAGCGGCGTAGCTAGCCATTGAGGGCGGGGGGGGGGAGGGCAAAGTTCAACTGTGTCGCCGTTTTTTGTTCGAGCTTTTTTTTAGTAGGCTATACGAATCTCATTTGACCTTTTTTTTTAAAGGACTATTCGGAACTCGTTCGAGCATTTTGTTTATAATTTTTCTCCGGATTTGTGATATAAAATGAAATTATTATGAAATTAAAAAAAAAAAGCCAGAGATTTAGGTAAGAAGCCGGAAAGCCTCCCCTTCGCCCCTACCTGGATTTTTTTTGTCTACAACCCCACTGTTTCTTCATTAAAGCAGCTTATCATATTGCTATTAGTGTTATTAAATGGAATTTCTCTCGATATTAGTTAAATATCATATTAATATACTTCAATTCTTAGATTTATTTATTTATACTAATTTTATACCAAAGAAGGTGAAAATCATCATTATTTGTATTTGAGAGGGAGAGAGTGATCATTTAATTCTCATTAGGGACTAATTTCTTTGTTCTTTTTAAAAGAGATAATGATTTCCATGTGAGATATGAATTCAGAGGGAGAGAGTTTGACAATGGATTCCTTAAATTAAAAAAAAAAAAAACATTTCGAAAAAAATAACTTTCACAAAAAGCCAATCAAACAATTAAGAATTTTGTAATAAAATTTACTAAATAAAAAATCTGGTGTGACTGGCGCACAGCACACAACTTTCTCTTACCTTCGGTAATCGAAAGTTGTGTTCTGTGCTTGTCACACCAGATTTTTTGTGTCGACATGTATTTAGTTTCCGACAGTAGGGTACAATTGAATTCAAGATGTAAAATTTATAAGTATGGAAAAAGCCCTCGGGGCATGGTGTAGAGGTTAGCGTGCTAACCTCATATACCAAACGTCGCGGGTTCGGACCCCAGGCAGTCCGATGATTTTATATAAGGCATTTGGATACCAAATGACTTATATAAGAATGCCTGGACCCCAATATGTATAATTATAAATAACGGATATCGTTTAAAGTCTTAAATGGCCTAAGTTGCCGAAAAGACTGTGTGAATGCGTGTGTGAGTGTGAGTGTGAATGAGAAAAAAGTGTAAATGTTTAAAAAAAAAAAAAAAAAATCTGGTGTGACTGGCGCACAGCACACAACTTTCTCTTACCTTCGGTAATCGAATGTTGTGTACTGTGCTTGTCACACCAGATTTTTTGTGTCGACATGTATTTAGTTTCCGACAGTACGGTACATTCGATTTTCAAGATGTAAAATGTATAAGTATGACAAAATATTTATATTTTGTTACCATGGCAACCATTTCTCCCATCTTTTCTATGGAGAACAAGAGTAAAGTGGTCTTCAGAAGATTTCAATCGCAAAATGAGAATATACATTTTAAAGAGCATCTAAAAAATAATTGATTTTTGAATTTAAAAAAAAATCGTTGGAGCAAATTTTGAGAAAATCGTAAAAAACTGAAAAAGTACATCAGTAAAGTACTAGTACTCTTTGGCCGATTTTGATTAAAAGCTTATTTTTCCGGTCCCGGGGGGTGTTTAACTTAAATATAAAATTTCAACCTCGTAGCTCAATTCCTTCATGCTTAAAATTGAACACACACACACACACCCACACACCCACACACCCACACACTCACACACACACCCACACACAGACAGACCATGTCGCGAAAACCACTTTTTTGGATTCAGGGGACCTCAAAACGTGAAGATCCATCAAAATCTCGACATCGAATTTTTGACATGAATCCAATACTTTCTCTCTATATATATATTACATATATACATAGGTAAGAGAAAGTAAAAATGAGTGTGGCAGTGGCGCACTGTCGTACATTGACTGTCCCTTTTAGTCCTAGGTTCTGACATAAAATAAAAAGCTTCCTAAAATCTCTTTGATGATTAAACTATACTCTCCGAAGATCTAAAGCAGAGGTGTCATAACTTTTTGTCGCAAGGGACAAATTAGGTTTAAATCTATTTGAACGTGAATATGAGAATTAAAAAATTTTAATGGGAATGGAACTGTACTTTTTTTTAAGTATTTCTTTGTAGTTAGGATTAAAATCTGTCACACCAATTACAAGCAGTGATTGTAAATGATCATCTGATAAATTTGCTCTGTACTTTGATTTCAAATGCTTCATCCTGGAAAATGTTTGTTTGTACATACGGGTATAGGTACCCCAAACATAAAAATAAATATACAAGCAAATTGTTTTAAATTTGGAAACTCTTTTGGATTGCATCCAAATATTTATAAAAATCGACCACTTGAAAAATCAAAAACATCGTCTGACACCTCTGATCTAAAGCATCCTTTCTCCCTGAAGAATTTTGCATAACCAAATTAAAAAAATATTTTTACTTCAAATTTCGAAAAATCGTGAATTTTCTTTATACGTCCTGCTCCTTTCAAAACAAGCCTGTATTTAAAAACAACTTATCATTATTAAATTAATATGACTTTTTGTTTGACGGGCTATTCATTTAGAAAATTCAATTAACTATCTATTATGTCAGGATTTTTTATATATCCTACTCATTTGGCAAATGAATTTTTCTCTTCCTCTTTCGTTTATTTTACCTATAATTAAGCTTCAAATCCAATTACTTTTAAGAGAGAGAGAGAGTGCAAAGTTCAAATTGTCGATATTTATTAACTTTCCTTCAAGTCCTACTAACTAGCATTGACCTCGCACTTTGCATGAGTTCCGTTCGTTTACTTTCAAACAGTGCAATTGTTAGAGAAGAATTAATAAATTTTATTAAAAAAAAAAAAAAAAAAATTAAGAGATGTCCCTATGTACAGTAATTTATTTCACTAGATATGATAATGTAAAAAAATTATTAATAAACATAAATAACTTATTTTCCTTTATTAGGGGTCGGCATTGGTTTGGTATCGGCATTGAAGATAAGGTGCGAATAAAATCGTAAACATGATTAAAAATCACACACCTTAATAAAGTTATTATTTATGAGAAAATAATACATTGACAAAACAATCACAAGTGTCATTTAATAGTGAGAATCTCTTGTAAAAATAAAATAAAATAGAATATAAATTTATTTTAAACAAAAGCGTAATTTAATGGTGGTCACATGGCTATTAATTTTTTATGAAGTGATTATGTACGTACCTAGTGATGTGTCAATATTTATATAAATCATTTGATGACTAGTAAATTTTGATCTTTTTTTTTTATTTCTATGATGGTCAGAGTTGACAAATCATAATTTTTTTCAGTATTGATTTATATAAATTGTGTGAAAAACCTGGATATTTATATTGTTTTGAGACAACTTGATAATTAAGGTGAAATGACATAACTTTTTAAAGAAAAATCACATCTACCATTTAATAGTCAGATCAAAATTGGTTTTATTTTTACTCAAAATATTTTCATAAAGGTTGCTGTAATTTATTTTAAAAATTAACAAATTTGAATAAACTTTACAAATATTTAGTAAAGCCCCTCGATATTATTACAGTGGTAGAGTTCGTGCCTCCTGTGTTATGAGTCAGGGGTTGTATCTCGTCTCATGCGAAAAAAATTTATTTCAACTGAAATAACTACAAATGTCCTCGGGTAATGGTTAGCATGCTATCATTTGTACCAAGGGTCGCGGGTTCGCATCCCGTCCCAGGCGACAGAATTTGTAATTCAATTTAATTGAATATCAATCAATTGAAATAAATAGGGATGATTAAAGATGGCCTCCGATGCCGAAAAATATCATAAATAAATTTAAAAAAAATATTTATATGCTGATTAAGACGAGTTTTAATTAAAATGACTTCGCAGCTAAAAAAAAATATTTTTATGAATTTTGTTTTCGTTTTCTATACACTGTAGTATATGTAGAAAGGGCGGATACAGGGGGTAAAGGGAGGTAATTACCCCCCCCCCCTCTTTTTTTCGAAAAAAAAATTAATTTTTTAATGTAAAATTTTAAAAATTAATACTTAAAAATTTGATTTGTATTTATATTCTGGCAAACAAGTACAGAATGCGCCTTTAAATTGCCGTTATTAAGAAAAAATTGTGTGCTGTGCGACGAGTCACATCAGATTACCTCCCCCCCCCCCCCCGAGAAACACTTCTGGATCCGCTCTTGATATGTAGTAGAGTGTTTGTTTCAGATCCGTGATGTTACATTGTTATCGATTTGCCTTACTATACAAATTTGAAATTTCTATGTTTATAATTTTAATTAGTCTATACATGAAGGATTTATTACTTCAAGAAGTTAATTGGAGAAGATATCAATGAACAAGCGAGTGAAAAATGAAAGAGGCATCATTCCTCCTTATAGAAAAATCTAATTAAATAAATAAACGCTGGGCATATTTGATTGTCTTGGACAATAAATAATATTTATAGGTTAAGGTTATTTAAAATAAATAATAGATTTGTGAATTCCTTTTTTTTCATCCAAGGACACGAATTGCAGTTTATTTGAAGAAAATGTTTTTGAAAAAGTGAGAAGGTTAGCGCAGGAAATGATTTTTTTCTTTAAGTGACACATTTCCTGGGCGTTTATCCATTTATTTTATTCTCTTTCTCGTTACATAAATAAATCCATTTGTTTATGAAATAATTGAACGGTCAAACACAATTAATCTTAATACTAGAGAGACTCGTAATTAGCAGAAACAGGGTGAACTACTTATCTCTTTTCTTCCTTCAGGCATTTTCCCAGAGATTTTTAATGCTATATCAATCAAAATTGCTTACTACTTTTTTAATAATTTTTTTATTGCTCCAGGGGGTCATAACCTGAGAGCTACTTTTTTTTTTGTTCATTCCAAATTAATGAATAGGTTTGAATAAATTAAGAACAAAAAATTAAACCTCTATGACCTTAGTATAATTAGCTCTGTGAAATTTATAGGTCATAATTTTTAAGATATTCTACTAATATTTGAGCTATTTTTCCTACCCCATATCAAGCGTCAGGCCGTGCTTTTTTCTCTCTTCTCAATCGCCTCCCTCTTGCCGACCCCGCTTAAGATTAAGGAAAAGAAGATTGTTTTTGTTCATTCTCCACCAATGATATCTGAGAAATTTCACCTTTCTATGCCAAGAGTTTTAAACTCACCTTGATTAAAGATGCCAAATCTCTCTGCCAAAATAAAATTAACTTTAATGTGATTTTTTGTTGTGTTTAATTCAGTGCAAATTTTCGTTCCGGCTTTTGGATTTTTCCTTGAAAAATTTTTATTCGAATTTTTTTCTTCTATCCAAATTTTTTGCTTCTGAAATTTTTCATTAACATTATTTTTTTCCGAAATATTATTTAGCGCATCGTTAAAAATTATATATGTAGCCTATACATGGGCCCATCCAGAGGGAGGCAAGGGGGGGGGCCATCGGTACTATGTATTTTTTAAAATATATTAATAAATATCCACCCCTAAATGGCCTCTATAGCCGAAAAAGGTTTAAAAATAAGCAAATGCGACAATTAGCTATAGGCCTACTCTATTAGGTTTGAAAATTTTTGTTTTCTCCAAAAACTTTGCCACTTAGAAGATGGCGGCGATTCACAATGAGAAAACTAAGTGACTAGTTAATATATAACTTAATTTGAAATATATTTCATTTGCCTTATTCACATTGAAACAATCAGGTTTTTTTTTTTTTTTTTTTTTTTGAAGGATGATGCATCTGTTATCTCAATATTCATCTTATTGAAAAAGAAGAATGAATTTTGTTGTGTTGAGATGTGTATCTCCTCGCATAATTAACACTCAATCTTCTTCTTTAATTTTGTTCCAAGGAAAAAGGACCATTTGCATGTTAATGAACAATGCATGCATGCATGCATTCACCAATGCCACACGACTCACATGTGAACCTCCAGGAGGTCCCACCTTCATCATCGTCAATGACATCGGCCCGATTGTTATTGTATTTCATGAATAAATTATAATTAGTATAGAATGAACTCATTCACCAATGAGCGAGCAGCTAGTAGTTTTTTCAATTTTTATTATTACTTAATGTGCCAGGGCCGAGGTTTCGGTCGCATATAGGACCATCTTCAGACCTATATGCTACCGAAACGTCGGCCCTAGCACATTAAGTAGCCAGAGCTGACGTTTCGGTAGCATATAGTTCTGAAGATGGTCATATATGCGACCGAAGCGTCTGCCCTGACACATTAAATAATAATAAAAATTGAAAAACTACTAGCTGCTTCGCTCTATTTTCAGTGCTCTCAAGGGTTTGACGAATACAAGGTGGTCTTTGAGTTTTTTTGCCGACGTTTCGGTCGCATATAGGACCATCTTCAGACCTATATGCTACCGAAACGTTTCGGTCGCATATAGGTCTGAAGATGGTCATATATGCGACCGAAACGTCGGCCCTGACACATTAAATAATAATAAAAATCGAAAAACTACTAGCTGCTTGGCACTATTTTCAGTGCTCTCAAGGGTTTGACGAATGCAAGGTGGTCTTTGAGTTTTATCATAATTTTTATAAAAAAATATATTTTATATATACTGTATATATACGTAAATGTGTATGACATCTCTGGTGTAAATAAATTACATTTAATCATTATTTCACTACAGTGTCGAATATATTATAATTGATTGTTTCTTGATGGCTGGATATTATGATATTAGGATGTGGCATATGGGCAGCTAAAGCGAAAAATAGAATAAAAACTATTTATTGTCGACGTTTCGAGTGCCGACCGCACTCTTCATCAGGTCAAAAATGATGTCAAGTTGTCAGGTTAGTTGACACGGCAGTGTAGCATCATTTTTACAAATTTATATTTTCTTGGAAAACTCTTTACTGTTCCGAGGTCGAATGAAACTCAAAGAGGTGAATTAATTCGACCTCGGAACAGTAGAGTTTTTCAAGAAAATATAAATTTGTAAAAACGTTGCTACACTGCCATGTCAACTAACTTGACAACTTGACATCATTTTTGTCCTGATGAAGAGTGCGATCGGCACTCGAAAAGTCGACAATAAATCGATTTTTATTTTATTTTTCGCCTTGGCTGCACATATGTCACATCCTCATATTATAATTGATTTCAAAAGAGAGAGGTCCAGGAGAGACTAGCATTTAAAATTTAAACAAACAGTGAAAGTATTAATTATTGACTTAAGATCACTCACAAAGGGCTTTACTTTCTTCATCTTTAACTAGCTCTTCATGAGCTCTTTTGTTCTCCTTCCTTTATTTATTTATTTATTTTTTTTTATTCTTATAAAGTAAAAAGGTGAAATTCCAATTTTTCGTGGTTCGTTTTGTTGTTGTTTTGCTGTTATATCAGACTGTCAGAAATTTTCCCTCTCTTTCTCTCGTTGTGCGGTCTTTCTTCTTTTATAGGAAATAATGCAACAAGATTAATTTAATGATGTCCGAGCAAGAAAAAAAAACTTCGTCAAAAAAAAAACCAAAATAAATTACAGTTGTGTGCAAAAAGTTTTCATATTTTTGGAATTTAAGCTTTGTTTTTTTTTTTTTTTAATCTTGTCCAATTTAATTCGGTACTTGTCGCGATGTCTAACGGGAATTTTTTTTTTGTTAATTATTAAAAGAAAATCTCTTGAATTCTGTTATTTTACCGTCAAGTTGATGTGCGGAAGAAGAATTCAATTAAAAATTTCAACTCTCATTTTCAATAACGAATGTAAAAAAAATTCCATTAAATGAGTCTCTGGTAATTATTTATTGTAAGAAGAAAATTTTTTTAAGAATTTATAGGCCTATATAATTTTTTTACTTTTTCAGTAATTAATTTTTCTTGTAATCGATATTGATAAAAGCTGTGTAATAATTATTAATTGTCTCTTTTAATACCCCAAAATTCATTCCGCACCCTGTGAGTTGAAGGATTTTATAATCAATTTTTATGCCGCCATGCTCGCTTGAATGGCTTCCCAAATGATACGCTGATTAATTATTTAATTTTTTTTTTATTCAGATTTGTGTTCTCAGCATCAAGCCGAGTTGAATGAGATTCTCAGCCAATGGACGAACGGACGGATGCCGAAGATGCCTTCAAGTCTTCAATGCGGAAGACATTAGGTGAGTGCACCGGGGCAAAAAAAAATAGCCACTACCTTGAAGAACAGGTTGGGGTTTTAACTCACCGAACGAGGTAAAGACATAACCAGAAAAATATACAATAAAACTAAAATTAAAACGAATAAATCTATGGGAAAATATTTTGGGGATTATACCAAATGAAACAGCAAAAAATATTCAAATAAGTGTAGCCTATTGAATAGGCGTAGCCAGAAATTTTCGATGGGGGGGGTTCAGGATGATTTCTCCCCCCTCCCCCCCCCGACTAATAGGGCAGTATAAGGTGTCTAATGAAATATATATTTGACTAGCCAATCCGCCCTCCTGGACCCCTTCGGATTGGCTCGGGCCCGCCCTTTCTTAAATAAGTGCCCCAATTTTTGATTCATCTCGATTCAGGCATTATAAAATGCAACCCTCACTTCCCTAAAATAGCGGAGTTTCTGTGCTTGTTTCTTTTGATCAGAGTTCTATCTCAGATCTCTTTAAAAAAAAAAAAAAATTAAAAATTTAATTATATAATAATTTTTATTATTTTTCATTTGAGGGATTTAATCAATTTTAGCAGGCTTCAATTTTTTATAAAGCAAGACAAAAATCAATTCTTTTCAATGGGAAAATTCTGAATTTTCTTGAATTTTTTGCGTTTCCTTTAATAAAATTATTTTATTATATTTTTTTTTAAACTAGAGAAAATTATTATATTTTTTTACTTTCTCTTACCCTATATATGAAATATATATAGAGAGAAAGTATTGTTTGTATTACAGACCTTAAATATCTAGTCATGGCTTGGGTCCAATGGGGGGGGGGTTTGAACCCCAAAACCCCCCCCCCGTGGCTACGCCTATGGCCTATTCTAAGATTAAATGAACAAATAATTTATTATAATTGAAATTTTGTGAGATACTTTTAAAAAAATAAATAAAGTTTTTTCCTTCTTTTTTTTGCATTTGAGGCCATTTAGACCCCGTCTTTATTTATTTATTAATTGATTAGTAGCCATTTCAATTGAAATATATTTATTCTTAATCGACCTGGACGGTGGCAAAACCTCTACCTCTAGCTCCAGAAGCCGATGCTTTACTTTTGTCACAGATCAAGCAAGAGGCAGGGCCGGGCAAAATACGCAAAAATCAGTATTTGAAATACAAAATAGAAAATACTTTAAAAAATCTGGTGTGACTGGCGCAAGCACACAACTTTCTCTTACCTTCGGTAATCGAAAGTTGTGTACTGTGCTGTCACACCAGATTTTTTGTGTCGACATGTATTTAGTTCCCGGCAGTAGGGAATATTTGAATTCAGATGTAAAATTTATAAGTATGGGAAAATATTTATATTTTGTTACCATGGCAACCATTTCTCCTATCTTTCCTATGAAGCACAAGAGTAAAGTGTGCTTCAAACAATTTTGAGGGCAAAACGAGAATATACATTTGAAAGAGCATCTCAAAAATAATTGATTTTTTGAATTTTAATCAAAATCGTTAGAGCGAATTTTGAGAAAATCGAAAAAAACTGAAAAAGTACATCAGTAAAGTACTAGTACTCTTTGGCCGATTTTGATTAAAAGCTTATTTTGTCGGTCCCGGGGGATGTTTAACTTAAATATAAAATTTCAACCTCCTAGCTCAATTCCTTCATGCTTAAATTGAACGCAGACACCCACACACCCACCCACCCACCCACCCACCCACCCACAGACAGACCATGTCGCGAAAACCACTTTTTGGATTCAGGGGACCTCAAAACGTGAAGATCCATCAAAATCTCGACATCGAATTTTTGACATGAAACCAATACTTTCTCTCTATATATATATTACATATATACATAGGTAAGAGAAAAAGGTGTATTAGAAATACAAAATACCAAATACTTGGAACTCAAATTAGGGGTCCGACCAAAACAAGAAACCGAAACCGAATTTCGGCCTGAATCTTAGTTTCAACCGAAACCGAAACTTGTATTTCCTATACAAAATTCGTATCATTTTTTTCCACTTCCGTGGAAATCATTTTACCTTTTTTTGGGAAGGTAAAATTTTTTCCTCCCCTTTTTCGCTTGGTGGAAAATTTTTTCCCCTACCATGGAAATGGAATTTTTCCCGCCTTGCGGAAAATTTTTTCTCATTAATGTGTAAACCATTTGACCGATTTTTTTTTTGCGTGCTAGTCTCAGCCCATCTTTTTAAACTCAGGTTTCGTTTTGTTAATATTTCTATGAAATTTAAATATTATTGTATCGTTTAAACAAAGACTATTATTGTACTTCATTCAAAGTCGTTTAAAATTTTCGATTTTAAATTTAAGCTTCTTCTGGGTGGGGAGGGGGGTCGAATTTATATACAGCCTCGAGGGTCGGGGGCCTTCGGTCCATAGCCAAAAAAAAAAAAAATTTAGATAATCCTAATGAAAATTTAATCTCACTTGAAAGTGATCAAGCACACATGCAGCTTCCTTCTAGAGCAGATCTAAAACAATGTATCTAAATGATTTTTATTTGGGTATATTGGTTGATTTTAAATGTTATTATATAATTTGATAAAAATCATTCATTGAAATCACTGAATGAAAACGGAAATAATTTTAAAATGTGAAATTCACCTAAAAATATAAGAAAAAAAAAAAGAATTTTCCCACGATCGTCAATCTATATTTTTATTAATAACCTTGATTTATCTAAAAACAATCAATTTTAATTAATAGAATCTTCAATGATGATAGATTATTTTTTATCTCCTGAACTTGAAACAAACAACAACCCATATCAATAGGAAGTAATTATAAAATAATACCTTTTAAAAGTTTTATTTGTTCTTTATTGACGTCAATACTTTAGAATCGGACAGAACAGACACTTGTAGTTAGGTTCAGCCAGGAAAAATAGTAATGCTACGAATATAATTTCAAAGCTTAAAGCAACATCCAGATGATAGCGATAAAACAGAAATAAAATTAATTAGCAGGGCCGAAAGACTAACGCCAAAAGGCCGAAAATAAAGAGAAAAAATTAATTTTTTGTTGATAAATATTATATATTTACCAAAATTCGAAAATGATTAAAATATTTCAAGAAAATCGATTATAAGATGATTTCGAAACCATAAAATCTAACATATTTATTAAGTTTTTTTTTTCTACGTCTTCTAAAAGATGTTCATAAAATTTCCAAGAGAGACTCAGAGGAGCCAGAAGAGTTGCGTCCGGAATTGCGTCACAAATGTTGCCTGCCCACGAGTTATGAATATTAAATGTTTCCTTCTAAGAAATCCCCCCAGGAGGGCTTCAAGATCCTCCCATCGGCAAAATTATAAAAGGAATTCCATCCTGAGAGAAATGTGACTATCAAAAGAATTATGTTCTGAAAACATTTCATATTATTTTCGAACATGAAAAAAAAATGATATTCGTTCAGATAGTAATTTTGCTTAGTTGTTTAATATAAATGAGAAATGATGCATGCCCATGTGACACAATAAAAAAAATATACAACTGAGTTGTAAATCTTTTCTTAAAAGCGAAAGAAATTTGCAACATTTAATGAAATAAGTAACAGCGGCGTAACAAACTCAGAAAGCATAAGGGGAGGGGAACGGAACGAAGCACAACTAGGGGGGCGGGGCGTTAATTTAGATTCTATATCAATTTTTTTTAGCCATTATCAAAATAATTTCTATTTAATATATACTGGTAAATTCATTAGGTCCTTTAGGTTACCAATGACGGGGGATGCCAAATGCCTGGGGTGGGATGGGGGGCCCAATTCTCCCCCAGCTCGTGACGATACAGAGTAAATAAATACGGTTAACAAAAATATATGCTGCATAGATTAAGTAAAGAGAAATAAATTACAAATCAACTAAATCTAGTTAATTTAATAACTCATCTCACCTTCGGTCTTTCACTTCAATTAATAATCAATTTCGAAAGATTCAATTTTTAGCGGAAAAATGAAAAAAAAAAAAAATAAATAAATAAAGAATATAGGGGAGTATATATAGTTATTTTTCGGGAAGGGGAACCCCCCACCCTTCTTTATAAACATATTTTAAAATTATATAACGTTTTATTCAATGGGAAATGTTTTATGAAAATTTTAAAATATTTATAGATTTTTCCACAAGTCCCTTTCGGGAGAGAGGGGGGGGGGGAGGGGGAACCCGGGCCCCTAGATTTCGACTGCCTAAGGGCCTATATGTTCTTTAATCCGGCACTGCACACACACACAGTCACATACTCAGGTTATTTTTTTGTATTTTTTATGCCATATTGACTTGTAAATTTAGTGCCTATAATTGGAGAAAAAATAATTTCTTCTTCTTCCAAAAAAAAAAAATCATTGTGTGGTTTTATGAAAACACGATGCAAGTGAAACTTTTTTTTTCAGTTCGTAGGCGTTTAACTGAAAATTTTCAGAAAATTATTCAATAAAGGATATTAAAATCGCGTTTTTAATCTTACCTTAATAATTGGAAAATTTATAATGGGAAATCAATAGACGCATGTGAAAAACTGAGAACAATATTTATTTAGTAATTGAAGATTTGAATCATTTTAAATTATTTTAAAAATTATATTTTATTAATTTAAAAATTAAATCTCACAATTATTTTTTTATAATCCGTCATATACAATATATGGGGCATTCCACGCCAACTCGAGCACTTTTGAACCCGACCATTTTTGATTTGGCTGAAACTTTGTCATCTTTTTATACCCTATTGAACATTGAAAACGTGTCTGATAATTTTTTCAGATTTTTTGACTCAGCCAAAAAAAAAATTATAGCATTTTCAAAAAACATCGAATTTTTTTTTCAAATAACCGCAAAACTGTCAAAAATTAACTTATCGGGACGTTTTTTTTTTTGAAATTTTTGTCTTTTAAATGTACTTTTCAGAAAAAAATATGACAAAATTTTACAGATTCCTCTTGAACGTTTTTTTTTTTGACATTTTCGGAAAAAAACAAAAATTTCGGGATGAATGACTTTTTTTTAATTTTTTTTTTTATAAAAAACTTTGATTTTTTCTACAAATGCTCTGAAAATTTCAGAGCGGGATTATTTCGCGTTCTATTTTTTTTTTATTTTTGAAAAAAAAAATTTTTTTTCTCCGCTTATTTATCATGATGGTGCTCTTAAATTCTTTCAGGACTGTCCGAGATTCTAGAAAATTGAAGAAAAAAATAATAATAATAGTTAGAGGTGATGAAAATCGAGAAAATTCCATTTATCCTGAAAAAATTAGAAATTAGTTGTGTATTCAACTACTGAAGAATTTGAAGCGTCAAGTAAAAGCTTAGAAACATGGGCGTATCTAGGGTGGTGCCGGGGGGCCTGCCCCCCCCCCCAGAAAGCTCCTTGCCCCAAGAAAAATTGAAGGGGGGCCATGGGACCAGCTATCCTCCGGTGGGCCTGGAAAGCCCCATATTTTCTCAATTTTTCTTGGGGCAAGGAGCTTTCTGGGAAAGGCCAGGCCCCCCGGGACCCCCTAATTACGCCCATGTTTCTAAGCTTTTACTTGACGCTTCAAATTCTTCAGTAGTTGAATACACAACTAATTTCTAATTTTTTCAGGATAAATGGAATTTTCTCGATTTTCATCACCTCTAACTATTATTATTATTATTTTTCTTCAATTTTCTAGAATCTCGGACAGTCCTGGAAGAATTTAAGAGCACCATCATGATAAATAAGCGGAGAAAAAAAAATTTTTTTTTTCAAAAATAAAAAAAAAATAGAACACGAAATAATCCCGCTCTGAAATTTTCAGAGCATTTGTAGAAAAAATCAAAGTTTTTTATAAAAAAAAAAAAATTAAAAAAAAGTCATTCATCCCGAAATTTTTGTTTTTTTCCGAAAATGTCAAAAAAAAAAAGGTTCAAGAGGAATCTGTAAAATTTTGTCATATTTTTTTTCTGAAAAGTACATTTAAAAGACAAAAATTTCAAAAAAAAACGTCCCGATAAGTTAATTTTTGACAGTTTTGCGGTTATTTGAAAAAAAAATTCGATGTTTTTTGAAAATGCTATAATTTTTTTTTTGGCTGGGTCGAAAAATCTGAAAAAATTATCAGACACGTTTTCAATAGGGTATAAAAAGATGACAAAGTTTCAGCCAAATCAAAAATGGTCGGGTTCAAAAGTGCTCGAGTTGGCGTTGAATGCCCCATATATAATTTCAACTTTTCTACTTTTGTCGTCACGGCTTGTGACGTCATGTTTTGCAACGTCACGGCCTTTGTCGTCACGGCATGTAACGCGACATGCTGATAAAAGAGCGAAAAAAATTTGAGGGGATCAAAAAAAAGTTCCACTTTAAAAAAAAATGTATAGATTTCAAAAAGCATTGCTCTGATGGTAGTTATATAATAAAAACTTTTTCCTTGATAATTATTGAATAAATATTTAATTGACAAAAGTATAAAAGAATGTAAAGCGATAGAGTGAATGAGTATTGATAAGGACAGAGTGTATAGATTAGTTGTTGTTGTTTTGGTTGGGTAACCAGAAAGTCTCGATTGGTGACCCGAACACGTCTTCTCCCTATAACGAACGAAGGTAAAACTTGCGAAATATTCCATAACGCTACATATCACTTTCCTAAAGCGACTTCACCGTGTCTTTTTTAGTCTCCATTAAGCGTAAGTGATTGACCAATTGACTTTCCATTTAAAAAATAAAAAAAAATTCAACTGATGTTCGGTTGGTGTAATGGCACAATCAAATTCACTTGGTAATAAGTATAAATCAATCAACTTGCTAAGGATTTAATTTTATTCGAGTTTAATCAAGGAAAGAACAACAACAAAGTTGAGTAGGTATAAAAGGTGTTAGCTAAAAACTCTTAATTTGAGTGTGTGTGTGTGGGCTTAATCTATAATCCCTCTGTTAAATAAAATGAAAATAAAACGAATTTATATTTCCTTTTTATTAGATATCATGGGCGTTGAGAAAAACTAAGGTATTAGGAGAGAAGAAGATCCCCCTTCCCCTTAGCTATCTATATAAGGAGGATTTTCAATCTCTATTTTAAAAAATTTTATATTAAAATGAAATTTAATCGAGATTAGTGGTGTAGAAAAAATTGTTAATAAAAAATATTAATTCTCTCTTTATTCGTGATCGAATGTGAAAATACTCAAAAAAAAAAAATAAACAAAAGAATGGAAATTTAATAGAAATTTGTGGTCCTTTGAGAGCAAAAAATAAGTTTAATAAAATTATAGCATTTTCTATCTGAAGGTGTTCAAGATTGTAATAAAATATGGCCAAATTTTATGAACTAGAATTTATTTAAATTAAAATTTTCTAAGGCAGTGCATCTTAGAGAAAGAAATACAACAGTTGCATCTGCATCTGAGCGGACATACTAATCTCTATAAACTTACAATATTTGTTAGTATAACTCAATTATAATATTTGAACAAAGATAAGCCCGAGTAAAAATTATTAAATCGAGGGATCCCCCCCCCCAGCAAGTCTGCATAGTGAACCTTTAGGGACACACAGGGATACACACGCCCACACCAGGGATACACAGGGATACACAAGCCTGCACCAGGGACACACAGTAGATCAAAGGTGAACAGAAGTAAAATGTGTGTCCCTGGTGTGGGCGTGTATATCCCTGTGTGTCCTGGGGGCGTGTATATCCCTGTGTGTCCCTAAAGGTTCACTATGCAGACCTGCGGGCGTGTGTATCCCTCGATCATTTTTAATGATTTTTACTCGGGAGTGAAAAAACTAAAACATAAAATAATAATTTCCAAAAGACTAAAAAAAGAAGCTGAGATTCACTAAATATATCCAAATTTTGGTATCAAATTATAAAGCGTGATAATTATGGCGATCAGGGGCGAGGAGGGATACATCTTAGATCATCCAAAATTCCCATCCCCAAAACAATTTTCTGGCCTGCTGGTGAACATCCATCTTTGTCTCTTTTTTTATCCTTTCAAAGGATCTTGGACACATCTTTTTTTTTTAAAGTGAAACTTTTATTACATAGTCAATTTTTCGCCCATCTATCAGCATGTCGCGTTACAAGCCGTGACGTCACCAGTGATGTCACACCAAGTTTCATTACTAAGCTATTAGAGTGCGCTACTGTCACTTTATTGTTTAGGCGCCATAGGCGGGCTTTTCCACTTACCAGGGTGATGCGCCCCTGGACTCCCTTGCTCGCCTTCAGCGAACAAATGCATCAAATTTATTCTTACTCCCTCTCTGACTCATACCCCGTTACGCCGCCCGCCAAGGCCTAGCGGGGTACAGTTAAATGCATAAGATCCAAAAAAGTTTTTGCCCCGTGGTTTCATAAAACCACACAATTTATTATTGGCTTGGACACTTCTCTCAACGAATTTAGAAGAATTCCCTTTCTTTTAAAATTTTTTAATAAATATATAAAATTATTTCCGTATCCTAATACTACTAAAGAAAGTTTCTTTGATGATTTATATTAATAAATTACTTACGAACGTTGTTTGTTCAATTTTAAGTACTTTGTAAATATGTAGACTTTGCTTACCTGAAACAAACAGGAATTACAGAGAAAGATTAATATTTATTCATAATACGAGTCAATAAAAAGACAAATGGAGAGTTAATAGAAGAGATTGAATGATAGTTTCTTAAAGAATTATTTTCAAATAAACTAAGACGGAGTTACAAATGTAGTAGTTATATTGATTAAAAAGGCTATGGTCAACCAAATATCGGTCTAATTTACAAAACAAATAAAAGGGATTTGGAGTGGGGGGGGGGGGGGGGGGGGGGGGGGGGGGTTGGGAGGGGGGGGGCCGGGGGGGTCGGGGGGGGGGGGGGGGGGGGTGTGGGGGGGGGGAGTAATTACGAATATTTATTTCCACTATCAAAAATAAAATCTCTCTACTCCTGGTAAAATAGAATGGCTTTTAAGATTATCAATATTAAACACATTTTCTACGCCTGTCTCGGCCATGAGGTGGGGGCATACTCATAGTTAAAATTATAATGCTTATACAGTAACTACAATCGTGTGACATAGTAAGCTAAAACAATTGGATTACATAAGCCCAGATTTAAAAAAATAAAAAAAAATAAAAATACTAAGAAATGGCAATCCCACGCTCGGTTGGCGATGTCATAGATATATTATCCTGAAGAGAATGAGAGAGAGAGTGAAAAAGATGGAGGAATCTGTGGACGGACCGAAGGACATCTCCAGAAGCCATTGTTAAATAGGTGGGAGGAAACAAAGAGACGCAAATTAAACAAAAAGAAAAGAATAAATAATGATTTAAATATAAAATTCTCGAGACTCCAAAAGTTAAATTAAAAAAAACCTTGATAAAATACAAATAAGTTGAATAAATATTAAAATTTAACTCCATAAATATTTTAATAGTAAATAAAATAGTACAGTGATTCACAACTAATCTTATGTATTGGCCACCAGGAATAACTAATAAAATTATATTTTAAGATTGGGTGACACCGTTATCTCTTCACTCTGCCCGTCAACTCAGACCTTGCAAAGTAAATAAATAAACACATTCAATTTTGAAGATGCAAATGATATATTTTCAACTTTTCTTTTATTTTCAATGAAAATCAAGAAAGAAAAAAAAAGCTTGCCTATCTTTTAGTGCAGAGTGAAAAGGCACAGCAGAATAGAAATCTCAGTGAGAATGAGTTACCTGACCTAAGAGGCCATTTTTCTTTTTTCGCTATTTAGATAATCACCAGATTTATAAAATTATTCTTAATCCAAGATGAATAAATAATATAAAATAAGGCCATTGAGTATGGCAAAAAAATTTTTAAAATAGCCATCCATATTTATTTAAATTATATTGGCCAGCAATTAATTAATTGAGTAGCTTTTGACGAGAGTAAATCATTGAGCCTTGGATTGTGAAGAGAGATCTCTATCTCTGTTCAAAAGGATATGGGCTGATCAAAATAAAAAAAAAAAAAATATTTATTTGTACAAAAATTAAAAATCTGGTGTGACGGGCCGCACAGCACACAACTTTCTCTTATCTTCTGGAATTTAAAGTTGTATTCTGTGCTTCTCACACCAGATGTTTTGTGTCGACATATATTTAGTTTCCGACAGTACCGTGCATTTAAATTCATGACCGCCGGGGGGCCTGGCAACGGAGAAGAGCAACAGTCCCCACAATCGATGCAGTTAAGCAATGCCAAGCGCGCGAAAGCTCGGGATTGGTGACCCCGAGCAATCAGCGTGTGAAACACTCCCAAGTAAAAATGATCGAGGGATTCACACGCCCGCAGCAGCTCTCCATAGTGAACCTTTAGGGACACACAGGGATACACAAGTCCACACCAGGGTCACACACAGTAGATCGAAATTGACCAGAAGAAAAATTGGTGTCCCTGGTGCGGGCGTATGTATTCCTGTGTGTCCTTAAAGGTTAACTATCCAGACCTGCTGCGTGTGGATCCCTCGATCATTATTTTCTCGGGCTCCCCCGGTAGACATTGGTACTAATGTAAGTAAATTATTTAAATACAGTAATAACCCCTAATGGCCTCTGTAGGAGAAAAGAGTAAAAAAATTAATGATCTATAAAATTTATAAAACATGGAAAAATATTTACCATAGGATTCATTTTTCCAATCTTTCATATGAAGTTCAAGAGTAAAGTGTGCTTCAAACAATTTTGAGGGCAAAATGAGAATATACATTTTAAAGAGCATCTAAAAATTAATTGATTTTTAAATTTTAATCAAAATCGTTAAAGCGAAAATCGAAAAAACTCAAAAGGTACATCAGTAAAGTACAAGTAGCTTTTGGCCGATTTTGTTCAAAAGCTTCGTTTTACGTCACAAAGAAGTACCTAACTTAAATATAAAATATCAACCTCATTGCTCTTTTCGTTCTTTAGATATTTTGTTCACAGACACAGAACATTTTGCGGGACCCACTTTCTTGGACTCTCGGGACCTCAAAACCATCAAAATCTCGAATTTTTGACATGAAACCACTACTTTCTCTCTATATATTAACAAATATAGAGGTAACAGAAAGGAAAAATAAAAAACCTACAAAAAACTTTTGAGTGAAATCTGTTAAGTCCTTAAATTTTCCCCTAATAAATGTTTAAAAAATTCTACAACTTGTTTGATGGGTTTAAATAAGGACCCAAATAATTCGATCAATAGCCTACAATCGTTAAGCCTCTTTTGGCCATTAGCATAATCCTTTAGAAAGAAGTAAAAGGTACCGCTTGTCCAAAATCCTTTGACAATGATGTTTTTATTATTGTTTCTGACCGAATGTCTTCTTAAAATATTAATACAAATAACCGTGAAAGCTTAAATTCTTAAATTAAGCAATCACTATTAAAATTATTTCTCATTTCACTTTTAAATTTAAATTTCTCTAAATAAAAAGTTCATTTTTTTTTTTTATTTGAGGCTTAAGTACTAAAAACAAGAATAAATTATATAAGTGATGTTTTAATATGATGTCTGAATTAGAATAAAGAAATGGTTAAAAGTGATGAGATAACCTGTTTAAGGAAATGCTCGTTTGGTTGTTCTTTCTTTACTTGCTGGACATGAACTATAACAAGAAGAAGACCTTTTCACCTGACAGGCAGACAAAAGGAGATAAAATCTTTTATGAATGATGATTACGTCATCACCCAGATTACAGGTGAATCTACTGGGAAATCAGGTTATAAAATATTAAATAGATAATATATAAAATGATATTCTTCTCTTTTTGGTAAAACAATTAAAATTCAAAAAATATTTTAACTATATAGAACGAGGGTTGTTAACGATTTGTTTACTATTGTTTACCTGGTACAAAAAAAGGGGGGACTAAACAAAAATTTGCTTGGACCGTTTATCAAAAAAAAATTTCACACCATATTTATTTAGACTCTCTAGTTGAAACATTATATTAGATAAATTTTAATTAGTGTGATATGGAGGAAGGACAGCAGCCAGATATGTAGCCACTATTTAATAAAACAGACTCCTTTTAACAAAACTGAAGATGGCGTAGTAATAAATTTAGCCGAAACGTTTTATTAAAAGGAGTCTGTTTTATTAAATAGAGGCTACCTATCTGGCTGCTGTCCTCCATATCACACTAATTGACATCTCACAGCCACATTCCATCAATTAGATAAATTTTAAATTTTACCTACTAAGTGATATGATTCAAGTTTTTATTGTGCCCCTGGGCAAAATGGTAGAATTTTTGCATCTTGTATTAGGGGGTTAGGGGTTAGAATTAAAATGTATTTCAATTGATTTGCCTACCAATCAATTGAATTAAAAACTAAATGGCCACTGATGCCAAAAAGACCTTAAATAAAAAAAAGTTTTTAATTGGTGAAATAATAATACACTTTATACATATTTCAACATTGTTGTCATCATAAAATGATAACTTTTAAAATACTTGAAACATATCACCTAGTGTTATCATTTTAATTATTAGTCACCCCATATTTGTATGTTAATCATAATAAAGAAGATATGTTAATAATTATAATTTATATTCATAATCAATAATAATAGGGTTGCCATTAAAATTAAAAAAATCTGGTCGAACAGCACACAAATTTTTCCTACCTTCGGCAATTGAAAGTTGTGTTCCGTGCTTGTCACACCAGATTTTTTTGCGTCGACGAATATTTAGTTTCTACTGATAGGTATATTAAAATTCTTTGGGGGTTTTTTTTATTTAATTTAAGGTCTTTTTCGGCATCTGAGGCCATTATTCCCTTATTTGATTTGTATCCAATTCAATTGAAATAAATTCTTCACATGGCACGAGTTGTTAAATTTCTTTATAGGAAAATATTCATATTTTGTTACCTATGAAGTAGGCTTACAAGAGTAAAGTGTGCTTCAAAAGATTTCAAGGGCAAAATGAGAATATACATTTTAAAGAGAATCTAAAAAATATGAATTTTATTGGGATGCTTGTTTTTCTGGTTTTTATAATTTAAAAGAGGATAGTGCGGGAGGTGGCCAGTGGGAGACGTCGCCGGGCGGGTGCCCCCCCAGGAGAAAAATTTATTTTTTGATTTGACACAAATATTTGAAATAAATAGGGATGGGGTCAAAGGAGATGAGAAGGAAAAAAAAAAAAAAAAGAAGATAGTATCTATTGAATTACTGAGGAATTACTTTTCTTAATATCTTTTTTAAGAGAAAATAAAAATAAGAACACTAGGTCTAAATAGCCTCGGATACCGAAAAAGACTTTAAAATAGAATTTCGGTAGTGGTAGTGTTAACAGTTTTACATTAGATTGACGGTCGTTTGTCTTTTTAAACTAAATAATTTATTACCGCAAGGTCAGGTATTTCAGGTCATTGTTGTTACGGTATCCATCAAGACACATAATATACTCAAATAAAAAAAAACTTTTCCTTGGAAAGTGTCATTTTTATAGTTGATGGAATACAACAAACGAATCTATATTGCCTTGGACTAGAAATTCAATTAAAAACAACAACAACAAGGTTGTTATTAATGACAAACCCGAATTAAAGGCGCATCATTTTTTTTTTTTTCTCTGAAGAGAAAGTTCTTTTAATTAGCTTATTAATAATAAATGGAATTTTTTTTTTAAGAGTAATTTACTTATTAATTTGTGCTTTTTTTTAAATATAAAATCGTTCTATATTTATAAGAAAGAAAGAAATTAATTTTAGAGAAAGGTTCTTCTTATGAATTTATTAGGGAAAGTTTTTAGTTTTTATAAGATTAAGTAAATTTTTTTCTTAAAGAAATTTTATTTTAGTAGATAATATAATAATATAACCTTGGAATGAATATATTATTCCATGGTAAACGAGTAAAGAGGAAAAGTCATTCATATTCTTTTAGTAAATTGATAGTTTTGAAATTTTTTTTGTAATTTAACTAAGCTGCTTAATTAATAGACGATCATTTATCAACATAAACTTGGATTGTTGATTTAAAAAAAAATAACTCTGGAATAAAATTACTTAAAAAAATTTTTTTTGTCACGGTCACGGAAAAAATTATTAATTTTTTTTCAATAATTAATAATTATATTGTATAAAAAGTCACTGTTTGTCTATTAAGAGATGTTTATAGCATGTCGATTGTCAGAGAACAGGTAACGAGAGAGAAATTCCCAAAACAAATTAATGTTAGTCATTCATGAATAGGCACCTTTTCAATTTCTATTTTTCCTGTTAACTTACTGGTACTATGTAATACTTTCAATTTCAATTTATACCATTATTAAGTGTTCAAATATACTTTTAATAAAGGAACTATATTCTCTCTCCATTGTTGGAAAAAGTTTGTCACATTGTTACATTATTTCCTATCTCTGACTCCTCCAAAAAGTACTAGTACTTTACTTAAAATTCATTAATCAACTATTTTTCAGATGCTCTTTAAAAACTAAATCAGTTTGAAGTACACTTTACTGATGTAATATTTCAGATTTACCAAATTCATTTTCCGGCTCTTCCTTCCATAGAGCCAATGTTAAATCCCTATGGGGATTAAAAAAATTTTTCCAATTCTTATGAATTTTGGATTCGACCAGAGAGACCAAATTTTTTAAGGTGTAGCCAAAAAAAAAATTTGAAAAATTCAAACCACCCTGTTAATAAGAGAATTTTTGAAAATATCAAGTAATGTGCAGGAGTAGTAAGTAACTAGGAATCCATAAGAGGGGGAGAATAAAGAAGAAGAATAGCCAAGGCCCGGTTGCGCCATTCAGATGGACGTGCGTTGCGTTGTTAAAGAGTCACGCGCGCCGGCTTCCCGTTGGCCCGTGACCAACCACGTCCTCGGGCCAACGCTCCCGCCCTCGCCCTCACTTCATTCCTATACTCACTGTATTTTATATATTATAATCCCCATTTTCCTTAGCCGATAAACAAAATCCTCCCCTTAGTTGGATATCCCTAGAGTCACTAGATCATAGAAGAGGCGTGTCTGCACTCTTTCTCTTCTCTACCATGGTCAATGCTCTGCCGAATTAAAATCCACCCAATGCAACAGATACGGGTACACGGAACACGAGGGAGGCATCGTCCCCAGCATCCCTATGCTGTTCATCTCTCAACTAATAGAACTAGTCAATTCCAATCTTCCTTTGTCCCCATGACCTCCCGTGATTGGAACAAGCTCCCTGCATCTATCTTCCCCAAAACCTACAATGTTCAGACTTTCAAGTCTAATCTCAACAGGCATCTTCTCAGTTCCCGCAGTTGAGTTCCCCTTTTATGCTTCTCCATTATTTTTTTTTAGCTATATTATCCCTGGCTGCATGTAACCACTGGTCATTATAGGTCTTCGGACCTTATGCAGCAGCCTACCTAATTTAGAATTATACCAATTGTATGTATTTTTTTTTGTTTGTTTGGAAATTAATCTTCATCTGATGATGACAAGGAATTGTCGAAATACGTATCAAGTGTTAATTTTTTAATTAATAAAACCTTTGAAACAAATAACCTAGTGTTTAATTTGTATATTTAATTTTAATTAACGATATATAAAATTTTTTTGTTTTAAATACCTAAATGCTCTGCAAGACTTTCATTTCCATTTATTTAAATCTCAGTTGACTACAAGTTATAAATGTTGACAATCTCAACTTCCTCGGGCAGAGAGTGAAAACTCAAACAGTAGTGGTTTATTTGATATAAAATTATTAAAAGTCATAATAAAAGAGCATATTCAAGTTAGGAATGTATAATTAATGAACATGATCAAGATATTACTTAATGTAATCATCATTAGAAAGAAGAGAGATTAATTAGTTTTCCAGAAATTGAAATGTTAAATCGGATTAGGTTAATATTTTCTCACGATGCTCTGGAATTTATTCTTCTGATAAATAAATATCATTATTAAATAGAGATGATTTCAAAAAATAAAATATAGGCTTTAGAAAGGAAGCTGAGATACTTTCATTTCAATGATAATATTATATCACGATCATTATTGTTTTTGAAATGTGATGTAGCTACTCATTATAGCTAGGTTTTATTAAGATATAAATTAAGTTTGATTTGTTTTATTATCTATATTTTAATTTATTTTAAAGCTTGAGACACATCGATTGAATCTAAAGATCCATCGTTAGATTGATGGAATTTTTTTAAAAGAGTAGAGAGGTGAAGGGTCTCTCCTAAAATAGGAACTGGGTTGGGGACCATTGAGCCAGATGATAGTATTGGGTATGGTGCGTGGCTCAAGTGCACGAAGCTCTTTTTGGGAGGTATTCAGAGTTTTATCTCAAATCTCGGCATCGAATTGCTGATTGCAATACTTTCTCTCTATATATTTCATATATAGGGTAAGAGAAAATTTTATTTACAAGGGGAGTGCATAGCCTTCATGTGTTGGTGTGGCCTAAGTGCCTTAAAAAATGAGGAATTCTGCCTCATAAAGTTCGTATTTCGAATATGCTTTTTAGATTAATTTTGTATTTTATACATTACTAGCCGCAGTGCCCGCCTTCGGCATTTCTTACTTTAGAATACTTCTTGTCAAGGTTTCTGGAAACAGCAGGGTCTATTTATAACTTAGGCTAAAGAGCCAGAGTCCTATGCCTGGAAAGCTGACCATAAATTTAAATATATTTGTGTTCAGATATTGAAGAAATTTGATTAAAATTAATTCTTAGTTGAAGTTTTTGTTGGTGTTGATCGAGAGTCTGCTGGCTTGATGCAATGAACAGCACACCGGAAAGGCTGGAGATCCTGGGTTCGATTCCCAGGGGCCATTGGGCGCTTGTCCTCACCAACAAAAAACATACAGTCTTGTTAAACATAATTAATTCTCCAAAACATTTAAAAAATTCAAATTATTACTACGTTACTCGCCGTTTCAAATACTATATGTGTACTTAATTTGAAATAGATTCACTGAAAATTGTGGATTTCTATAGAACATAGGCCTAGATACATTTTTCCCAATTTCATTTATATACAAGCCAGTGTCACTCCCCACCTTAGCTACGCCTCTGCACGCGATGTTTGTGTCTCTCCAAGTATAATTAAATATTGAATACAAAAATTTAGTATTTTAATTATTATTAATAAACTCATTTTTTTCTCACTTATTATTAATTAATTAAAGAAGAATGTATTGTTTAAATATTCACTTCCCTTTTTTAAAATTTAAAACCTTGACTAAAAGAGAGTTTAAACTGTCTATTTTAAGAGAAAGAGGTTCTCTTCAAGAGATTAGTATCAATAAGGAAGTAGAGATGTTCATTTAAAAAAAAAAAATTCCAAATATGAGAGAGGGAATAAAATGTAAATAATATTTGAATTAACTTAACGGTGAATAAAAGAGCGCTAGATGTGATGCATCCAGTATAAAATGAAATTTATTCTTTATATGGATGATGGAATTTCATGTTTTGGATAAAACATGGATTCCTACTCTAAAGGGAAGATTTTATTTTTAAATTCATTTTAATGTACTGTAAAAATAAACGAATAAATTTATATCCTCTGTATAACTGTAATTCATTAGTGAACTGAATAAAATATTAACCCTACTAGTAAAAATAAATATTTTTCTACATGTATAATTAATTTTGAATTTTTAGTTTGACTATGAATAATATTTTCTTAAGGTTGTAAAAACCATCTGAAGGGAAATTGATATCAATGTACAGTTTAAAGAAACCACCATTTAACAATTTACTTTATTTCCAAATTATAGATAGAGTATATAATCAGGAAAAGCACTCAGCGGCACCCTGCTTTAAAAAAAAAAATGGTTAAAAAAAAAATAAAAATCCAAGTGAGAGTTTGTATTATTATCAATGTGATGAGATGAGCAAAGAGATATCTAAATGATTAGAATTTGCCAATTTGTAGAGATTCCACTTGCGTTTGGTGTAGTAAAAAAATATTTTTATTACCCTATATTGCTTTTAGGATAATTTTTTTCTTATTAGAATTTATTTTTTATTCGGAGAAAAATGATATTCGAAATCAGCAAGAGCAAATGCAGGAGCAACAAATTATTAATAAAAACTTCTTTGGTGCCAAACCACAAGATGACAGACGTTTCAGGCGAAATTTTATTTGTTTATCTTCAGCTCTTTTAGGCTATATATACCTCTAGGTACAGTGTATAGAAATATAGAAATTCTTATATTTTGTGATTTTTTTTTTAAATTTTCTGTTAATTAAATTTTGTTGTTGTTGTTTTAATAACCTTCTTGGTCTTTTCCCTTGAATTAATTCCCATTGCAAACCTTCATAATGTAGCCTATGTGTTTCAGGCCAAACTGTTTTTTTAGGACCAACCAGTTTCCTAAGTGAGTTAGAATAAATAAGTTTGAGATTTCAATTTATCAGAGAACACTCAGGACGAACTAGTTTGTTCTAAAAAACAGTTTGGCCTTACTTACATTTTCGAAGTCGAGAATTCCGTAAGGGGTCGTCCACATATTACGTAATACCTTTTTTAACGATTTTCTAGTCCCCCCCCCATGTCACAGTTAGTCACGTATGTACCAACAAACCTCCCTACAAATATTGTCACAACATAGAACTACCACCCCTTCTCACCGAATAAAATTTCTTATACAAAATGCATATCATTTTAACTTTTCTTTCAAAAAATTTTATAAATTCATCTTTGAATTGTTATGTCACACTTACTTTTGTTAGAGAAACCCCCGGGTCCCCATGTCACAATTAGTAACGTTTTGTCCAGACCTATGTATCCCTGACGCGTTACGTAATATGTGGAAGACCCCTAAAGTTGTTTTAATTTTTTTTTATCTAAGGAGAACCTAACTGCAACGGACCGAAACAGACTAGGTCGGAATCCTTGCAAGTCTATTCTTGGATAAAGTAGTTTATCCTAAGTACGTTAGGATAAACTGTTTTGGCCTATGAGAAACCAGGTTATCGGAAAGCACTCAAAACTAACTAGTTTGTCCTAAGATAAACTATTTTGTCCTAAAAATCAATTTGGTCTGTTTATACAAAAAACAGAACTGACACTAAAGAAATCATTTTGCAAAGGGCATTTATTAAATTTAACAAATTCACAAACAAGCATGAATTTAACAATTTTCATTTGTCCACTCATTCAATTAAATGCATAACTTTATTATGATGGATATTTTATTTAGAATCAAATCTAGAAAGCTATACAGAATCTTAGTTCTGACGTCATCAAATAAATAATTACTTACAATTTTTATATAAAAACGCTGTTTCGTGTTCTCTAATACAAAGCAACGAACATTTTACACAAGGAGAAGTGAAGTATATTGAAGATTTATCGGACATTCTTGTTTAAAAACAGCTGACATATAATAAAATTTGTGTTAGATGTTTTGTATGTTAAGGTTTTGATAATACCTTCAATTATTACCTCTATATATAGAAGAGATGTTTCAACAAACGGCAATCGCTTAATTGGCTAGAATATGCAAATGAAATGAGCTGTTAGTCGATAGGTTAGCTCATTTGCGATTCCCGTTAAACTACTGTTTGGTTTACCTTTGACGTACGTGTCAAAGTAGCCTTGAAGGGATTCATCTCAAATATGACGAAATAATAATCAATAATTTATTTTATAAAAGTAGAAATATATCAAATTAAAAACATTAATTGATAGCCTCTATGCTTTTACTTTATGATTATTTACTTGTATTTTATGATCACAAAATATTTTTATTTATATTCTTCAAAGCTGACAAATTTAATTATAACTCGTGACTATTTTTAATTATTTTTTTTTTTTATACTATTCAATCAAAAATAAGAAATTTCATTATATATCTTTAAAAAAAAAAATTAATATTTTTTATTTGATCGAAGGATGTTGATAAATGTGAAAATCAATGAAAGTTAAAATTTATGATCAATGATGATGATTGAATCAACCTACGACGCCTTTGCTTACTTGAGAAGAAATGTGATTTATTTCCAGAGATTATTTTATTAGAAGAGCGGGACCCGAAAATGGATTTGGAAAGTAGACTGATCAAGCACGAATTTATATCAGAAACTTTTCTAACTGATTAATTACTATTTTATATCACATTTATATTGCAAAGGATATAAAAAAAATCTGGTGTGACTAGTCGCAGAGCCCACAACTTTCTCTTACCTTCGGTATTCGAAAGTTGTGTTCTGTGCTTTTCACACCAGATTTTTTTGTGTGGAGATATATTTAATTTCCGACAGTACGGTACATTTAAATTTGAAAAATTGTTTATTTATATTTTGTTTTTGTTTGGGGCCGTAGTTTACGAGTTATACGGAATTCAATATGCAAAGTTTTTATTTTTTATAAAGGGCTCTAGAAACGGCGAGATGAGGGGAAGTGGCGCCTGCACCTCCCCTCCAGGCATTGTCACCGGCGAGAGATGAATCTATTTTTGGAAAAGCAATTAAACCTTTTCTTATTTGTAAAAACATTCTAATATCTCCATCGCAAATCTTTCGTCTAAATAAAGTGATTCATTAGACCCAGAGAGAATGAAAATAAATAATGCTCTCTCTTGGATGGGAGAGACAAATAAATAATAGTAAAAAACGTAGAGTATTTATTCTTTACTATTTTATGGCCCTATTAATTATTCTCTTTTTAATATCCCTTGGATCTCACTCTAATTCAAAAAAAATCTGGCGTGACTGGTCGCACAGAAACCAACTTTCTCTTACAAAGGTTGTATTTATGTGGGTTTCACGAGGGTAAAAAAGTATTAATACAAATTTAAATACTCGATATATTTCGGGTTAACAACCCTTTTTTCCCTCGTGAAACCCACATAAATACAACCTTTGTTCAAAATGTTTCACTTGAAACCCACACCGCAATCCTTTAATTTAACTTTCTCTTACTTTAAGTTGTGTTCTATGCTTGTCACACGAGATTTTTTGTGTCGACATAAATTTAGTTTTCGCCGATATATTAGAATTCAAGATGTAAAATTTATAAACATGGGAAAATATTAATAATTTGTTACCATGGCAACCATTTCTCCTATCCTTCCGTGAAATACAAGAGTAAAGTGTGTTTCAAACAATTTTGAGAGGAAAATGAGAATATACATTTTAAAGAGCATCTAAAAAATATTTTTTATTGATTTTTGAACTTTAATCAAAATCGTTGGAACGAATTTTGAGAAAAAAAAACTGAAAAATACATCAGTAAAGTACTGTACTCTTTGGCCTAAAAGTATTACTAAAGTAGTCTAAAGTAGTACTCTTTGGCCAATTTTGATTAAAAGCTTATTTTCACGCTCTAGGGGGGTGCCTAACAGACAGACCATGTCGCGAAAACCACTTTTTTGGATTCAGGGGACCTTAAAACGGGAAGATTCATCAAAATCTCGACATCGAATTTTTGACATGAATCCAATACTTTCTCTCTATATATATTTCATATATATAGGGTAAGAGAAAGTAAAAATGTGAGACCGTGCTAGCTATTCTATAATTAATTTAGTAAAAATTCGAAATGATATAGAAAAAAAAAAATGTTTAAAATTTAAAAAGATGAAAAAATCAGAATATATTTCTTTGACCTTATATTAGCTTTTTATCAACTAAATGACAGCCTTAGCTCGATTATTATCTTTAATTTGCTTACAAGAGTTGGGTCTCTCAGTAAACAGTATATAAAGAAATCTAAAAAAATTTCTGCTAGGCAAATGGTGCACAAACGCCAAAGGCTATAATAATAATAAATTTCGAAGATATTATTTTATTATAGATAATTCAGAGACCTGGTTAACCTGGTTTTGTCTCTATTTCACTCTCACTAATACGGAAATGAAGAGAAAGAGAGACAGGACATTCATTGAGTAAAAAGAGGAAAAAGCGCAGCGACCCGTGCCTCCTACCTGCTTGTTTCCTTTCAATTCGAGGACAATAAAAATAATAAACATCATCAAGATTGTCCGTCCAAAAAAATATATAAAAAAAATCTTTCTCATAAATAAATATCAAATTTTCATAAAAAAAAAACAAAAAAAACAACAACAACTAATCATATTAAATAAATCCATTTAGAATTAAAATTTTTATTTTGACCTCTCTGCTGCTGAGGCCATTTAGGGTTGTACACTTTGAATAATGGTAAATTTAAACCGAATAAAATTAATTTAAATTGAGATAAATAAGGTATGCCTCATAATAATAAGACTATAACGAATTAAATTGGGTTCTACTATTTTTTTCAGCATCTGAGACCATTTCAGCCTTTTGTAAATATATTGGTAACCTATTTATTCCAATTAATTTAAACCTAAGACAAGAAAAGAGACTTCTACTTTACAAGATAATATTGTTTATTTATAAAGTTATTTAAACATTCAAAGAAAAAATAAGACTCAAATAAATTGTCAAGTAAGGCGGAACCTCGGGTGGCTGGCCCAGAGAAACCAGCGTGTGGAACGTCCCGACCCGTCCATGCCACAGTCACAATTAATAAACACATTTACAATAAACGCCTTTAGCAGCCAAGAAGGCAATTAAAGAAAAAAAACATTTCTCAAATAATTAAGCTTATATCTAGATACCATATAAGATTTAAAAAATAATTATACAAAATTTAAAAGATTAACGCAATTATGAGGTTAAAGTAAGAATTATGTCTTTTAAAAGAATTTTTATTTTCCGCTTGGTTGAAAATGAAAATGCTCCTTCAGGGGAATGCGGATCTGAGATGTATTATTTATTAGTAATTAATAACAGAAAGTGGATTTAAGTGATGTGTGTGTGTCTCATTCTGGACGATGACCTGTCCCGAGGGCACTAAAATTTCGCATATGCAAGCGGATGCGGGCCTTTTTGCCGCCAATGAGAACGGAACGAACAGAGGAGCCACCGTAACATGTGTTACGTAAACACTTGTCCGAGCAAGGTGAGAGAGAGAGATAATAACAAAATAAATCATCATCCTGTGGTTAAAAAAAAAAAAATACTTCCAAACCAATGTCAAATTGTATAGAGAGAGAATTCAATATTTTTTTGTTTTTTCAACAACAACAGGCGTTTTATATATGAATAATTTAATAATGTTACATATTTATTTATTATTAATTGAGCATCTTTCTCACTTAATATACCTAGTATTTAGATAAATACCAGGAAATAATTTTTGTTTATCAACTTTAAGGTGAGCTTTTAGTAAGCCAAAATTTGGGCAAGCAAATTACGCAAATAGACTCGACTAATGCAACAAATTGCTTGAATTCTAGTATTCAAAAATTCTGGTGTGACTAATCGCACAACACACAACTTTCTCTTACCTTTGGAAAAAGAAAGTTGTGTTCTGTACTAGTCAAACCAGATTTTTTGTGTAGGCTTATATTTAGTTTCCGCAGATAAACGTATTAGAATTCAAGAATTTTAAACAAAATCGTTTGAGAAAATCGGAATAAAACTGAAAAAGTACCTCAGTAAAGTACTAATACTTTTTGGCCGATATGTTCAAAAGCTTCGTGATGGTACCTAACTTAATATAAAAATTCAACCTCCTAGCTCTTTTCGTCCTTGAGATATTTTGTTGACAATCAGACAGACAGACAGACCATGTCGCGAAAACAACTTTTTTGGACCCAGGGAACCTCAAAACATGTATATCCATCAAAATCTCGAAATCGAATTTTTGACATCAATTCAATACTTTCTCTTTATATATATTAACATATACTGTATATATATATATAGGTAAAAAGAAAGTAAAAATAATAAGCGGGGCATCTTTCCCGATGTAGTTGAGCGCTTCTTTTATCAGAAAGAAATGCCCCACTGCCATTCTGAATCACGAAACACACCAATATAGCCGAATGAGAATAATTATTTTGACAAAATATAAAAGTCCAACAATAGATCTTGATTGATTAATTAACGATTCGATTGAAAACAAGTAAATATGTGAAGCCTGTTCTTACATCATCGTTTAGAAAATGAAAATTTTCCTTAAGCACACTTACAGATCCACTAAATTTTACTTTAGCTATGTTTTCTTTTGAAGTAAATCAAGCAAAAAAATTCCACAAACGAAGAGTTGGATTGGTGAGAAATGTGAAAATTACCGATGAGCTGATGGGGCATCTCACTCGAAATTCCCATTTATAAAAAGTTAATTATAAAAAAAAATTGTCAAAAAAATAACAAAAATTATTTTAGTAGAAAGTGATGGTACTCGTAATCCTGAGGTCCAGTCATTCAAGCCCCCGTCATCCCTCTTAATTATTTTTTTACAATTGTCTTTTTCTGAATTTATTATGAAATTTGATCAACTTGTGACATACTCTAATACCAGGAAATTTCATCAAACTGACGTCATTTTATTTTCAATTTACAACAGTAATGAATAGACTATAAAATTTTGTTTTAATTTGTCAAAGAGTTAAGATAAAACAAAATTATATTATATAAGCTTATGCAACACTTTAAGGCCCGTAACCAAAGGAAGGCTTGCATGTTCGGATGCATATAGAGACGACAGTGCTGGGGAGCTTAATGCCGCATGCGGTCCTCTAGGATGCCTTATTATTTTTTTTTTTAATTTTAAATTCAAAAATAAAAAATTATATTTTAACGAATTATATAATTATTGATAGAATATTTTTTTTTCTTTTTTAACACTCACACTTTTTTCCCATTCACACACACATACACACAGTCTTTTTGGCAACTTAGGCCATATAAGACTGACTTTAAACGATAACCGTTATTATGAAAATATATATATATTGGGGTCCAGGCATTCTTATTTAATCCATTTGGTATCCAAATGGCTTAAATAAAATCATCAGACTGCCTGGGATCCGAACCCTAGACCCTTGGTATACAAGGCAGGCGCGCTACCAACTACACCAAGCCCGAGGGCTGATAAAATATTGTAAAATGGTATAGTGGTCAAAATTATCGGGCTTTCTAATAACATCGGTATAAAAATTTTAAAAAAAGCGAAAATTTTTTTTAAATTAGGATGATTAAGCCCGATTAATAGATTTTTATTTACTGTATGTTTTTTACTTAATAAATGGTGCTTAGAATAATCCTTGTGTACTTTACACTTTTAAAAAATTACGATGGTCTATCATTAATAAAGCGTCCCCACCAATTACATAAAGACGGCTGGTGTGAGAGTCGAGATAGCCTTAAGAGCTTGGGATTTGAATACCCATGGGCGTAACTAGGGGGATGCCGGGGAGGCCTCGCCCCCCAGAAGGCTCGTGCCCCCCCCCCTCCCAGAAAGCTCCTTGCCCCAAGAATTGAAAATTGAGAAAATATGAGGCTTTCCTGGCCCACCGGAGCCATGGTCCCATGCCCCCCCCCCCCCCCCCAGCCAAATTCTCTCGCCCATGGTGGTCTTCAAACAATTTTGAAAGCAAAATGAGAACAGCATCAAAAAAATAATTGATTTTTGAATTTTAAGAGAAAGTAAAATTTAATATGTCAAAATAAGTTTGGAAAATCGTTTCTTAATCATTTTCAGAACGTTTTGAGACTAAAATTTCATTGTTTTTGTTTGAATATTTTATATACTAAGTTATTCAATCAATATCAAGGCCTAAATGTGTTTATTTAAATAAAAAACAATAAATTAGGATAATTAGAAAATGAAAGAGGCAGTTAAAATTTGAAGTTGTAAAAGGCAATTAATAAACCCCCATTTTATGTGGTCGTAGTTAAATAAAAAAAATGTCTATAGCTTTATAATTGATTGAAAAGACCAGTTTTGCATTTTTCCACAAATCCAACGAAAAATAAGAGAGATATAGCGACTTTTTGAAAAGCGAATCTGCGCGTGAAGAAAAGCCTAGACAAGAGTGAAGCGAGGCTCCCTGGCTGCACTCTGGGCGCCGATCGAATTAGAAAAAACAAATTGATGCTCTCCCATCATTTGAAATAATTGACAAATTGATTGATTTCATCTTTTTATGCTTTTATAAAATTTTATTCGAAACTTTTTTTTAACTATAAGAATAAAAGACTGCATATTTATCTATAAAAAATTCAATCCTTTGAGAAAAAATAAAATTTCAAAATATTTTTGTCTTCAATCAAAGAGATGCTTATTTCTCATAAATATATTAAATAATAAAATCCATCCCTTTAGAGAAAGATAGGTGAAATGGTTGCCATGGTAACAGAATTTAAATCTTTTACTTTTTAGATTAAAATTCATATAAATCAATTATTTAGATGCCCTTTTAAAAAGTATATCAGTAATATTTTGTGAAAATTATTTGAAGTACTCAAATCATTTCATCTAAATTAAATTTTACACTTTGATATTTAACTACCCTACAGTATTACAAGATCGAAATATCGCTTGTGTTCAAATAAATATAACCATGTGATGATGAAGAATTAAAACTAAATATATTACTATCATTTATTTGACAATATTCTCTGACTGCTTAATTAATTTTTTTTTCTCGTTCAATTTTTATAATTTTTCCAAATGTCCAAAAAAAAAAAAAATTTAACTTAAAAGCTATCAAATTATTATTTTTAAAAAGAGAAAGAATTTTTCTTGGAAAAAGGGGAGGGCGCCTTTTCTTCTCAGCGACAATCAGAGCGGTGGGGTGGGGGAACCTGCCGCCCACGACCCTCCCCTTCTTTGGCCAAATCAAGAGCCGGGAATAAATTAACAGTGGAAATGAATAAAACTCTGATAAATCAATCGTCTATAACTCGGAAACGGCGCATCCAATTCGCATCGGATTTTTTGTAATGAGTTTAGAATTGCCTAGAGAATCTTCACATGGAACTAAAATTGAATAATTAAGAATATATTTTTTTCTTTAATCTAACCATCCGTTCAACCTATCAAATGATAGTAAAAAGGATCATCGTTCTATATTCTCTGAAATTTTCCCTTTTATCTGTATATAAAATTTTCAAACAGTTTTTTTTTTTTTTATATTTCTCTTTATTAGCAATCTCCGCACTCCCAATTTTTATTAAATAAACGAATATTATTTAAATTTTAAATAAATACCTTAGGGGTTGTCCACATTTTACGTAACGCGTTAGGGGAGGGAGAGGCATGGGGTAACTAGGGACATGCCCCCCCCCCCAGAAAGCTCCCTGCCCCAAGAAAAATTGAGAAAATATTGGGCTTTCCGGGCCCTCCGGAAGATGACTGGTCCCATGCCCCCCCCCCCCCCAGCGAGAATGGCTGGTCCTATGGCTCTCCCCAGCCAAATTCTCTAGTTACGCCCATGTAAATAACGCATGCGGTCTTCTAAGAATTTCTGCATTATTTATCTTTATACTATAGTTTTTTTTTTTTATTTTAAATTCAGAAATAAAAATAAGAAATTAAAGATTCTTTAAATAAAAAGATTGGCATGATAACTTATGAAAAAGAAAATGAGAAGAACAGAGAGAAAATGGAATAAATAAATATTGTTCTTAAAAATCATAAACCCAATATTTAATTAGGCATAATTCATTATTACACATTTTTAATGATCAAAAAGTTTCAGAATGAATGTTTAATTATGTTGAAAGAAAATTAATTCCGTAACAAAGATAATAATAATAATAATAATAATAGTTCTTCGCTCTATTAATAACTTCGTCATAATTTGAGAGAAAAACTATTCAAAGATAGTCTTACTTAATTTTATTATTTTTTTTAATGGTATTTAAAAAAAGAGTAGGTGTGATGAATTTACTGGAAAAGAAATGCGCTCATGAGTGATTGAGGAAGGAAGTCAAATGAGGAGGGTGAATTTAGAGAATCGGGTCAAGAAGGAAGGAATTTGCATTTTTATAGGTGATAAAAAAAAAGAAAAAGAAAAAAAAAAAGAAAGGTTCAAATAAATATTTAAATAAATTAATAATAAAGTGATTTTAAAATAAAATTATCTTGTTGACAATTCTTTATAGAATTGCTTTCGATCTTTTATCTAGTAGTATAATTAATTAATCAGATTATAGAACTAACAAAGAAAAACTCCTTACGAGTCTGGTAGTATTAATAATTCAAGAGTTAATCTTTTATCTATATATTTCATTCAATTACTTAATTAAAATGTCTTCTCTTTGCTTTCTTTAAAATCTTTTGTGGAGTCTATTTCTGAAGAAGAATATTACAGAGAGCAAATTCTTGTCTTCTTCTAAATGGCCAATAATTCAGAACACACAAAAAGAAAATCAAATATAGAGAATTTACTAAAAAAAATCTCACTTTGATTTGAACTCTTTAATCTTTATACTATAGTAATTTTTTATTTTTATTTTAAATTAAAAAATAAGAAATTAAATTGTGTTTATTAAAGCTTTTATGGTTTGAAATATTATTATTAGGAGAATTTTTGACCAGAGTCCACATTTTTGTATTAAATATTTATTAAAATATATAAATATGTACAGCGTTTGACTGCTTATTCTGCAGTCGGAGCAAGTGCACACTACTTGATAACGGCTGCAGAATAGCTAGTGAAACGTTGTACAGTATTTATTTTTAATACAAAAATGTGGTCTATAAATATAAAAATCTCCTAATAATAAGAAATTAAATTGTAAAAAAATTTCAAATTAAAACAGGTATGAGAATGGTGGGGGGGGAGGTGGATTAGACAATTTTTGTGAGAACTAAACCTCTGCTATGGAATATATTTTGATAGGTTTCATTTCTAAAAGCACTTGAAATTTATTTTCTTATTGATATACTCGTAGCTCATCTACCGATATGTAGCCTATTAAAAATACGATGAATTTCTTAAATAGAAGGAGAGTAACCAGTTTGTTTTGTATTTAATAATATCAAGAATAATATGGAAACTTTCCATTATGTTATTTTTTATGATATAATTCGCTTATTGGAGTGTTTTTTGTTCCTGATTTTCGTAATTTCCCTCGTGGGATTTGACTCTAATACAAGTACACACTACTTAGTTATTCTATTATTCCATCAAGTATGTGAACACTAAAATGAACTTCTAATTTAAAATTCAGCTTAGATGCTTGTATAAGAGAATGTTTAATCAGTTGGACTTTCTTCTAGCTTCCCTTTTTAAACCCTGAGGAGAACATTCGATGAGTAAGTAAACATCAACGCCTTTAAGGCATCCATTTTTTAAGTATGAATAATGCTTTCTCTCACCGTTTTGTTTGTGATTTATCTTCAACATATTATTGTTTAGTAAAGCGTGGTGACATAGCGTTTGAAATACCTATTATGAACCTAATATGATAAACAGGCTAAAAAATACTTGAAACATTTAATAACTTATTTATCAGAAAATATATTTTATTAAACTAATGTTTACCCTGAATATTCAAGATTTATTTAATTAATTTGCTCATGTCTCTGGGCATAATCCGATCAATGCTGTTTCAAATTTGATAGTCATAAAAAATTATGTAAAACGACCAGGATTGGATAGATCGTGAAACAGTATTTATAATTATCCGTGATGAAGGGTCTAGGATAATTTTGATCTGATACGATATTTATACGAATTAATCAGCAATTATTTATTTTTTTTTTAACACTCATACATTTTTTCCCACTCACACATTTGGTATCCAAATGATTTAAATAAAATCATCGGATTGATTGGGATCCGAGTCCGCGACCCTTGGATTACAAGGCCAGCACGCTAGCCACTACACCAAGCCGGTGTAATTATTTGGATTAATGGTTTCCAAACCTTCTGTTACAACGCCTC